>JBAJMU010000005.1:8256227-8340342 GCA_037952995.1 Hyposoter didymator
TTTTTTTTTTTTTTAATATTTTAGTATTTTAATCAAGGCGAATAATGCAAGCGTAATTAGCCAGTTTAATATTTCCACCCGGGATGCCGGAGAGATGGCGATATTAAACCGCGAACCCGCCACTCGCCCTGCGACCGCAGAAGACGCGGCGAAACATCCCTGCGCAGTGGTGTGTTTATGCGCTGCTGCGCGATATGTACAACATTCCAAACGACTCATTTGCGAGGAAGCGATATCGGCCGAGTTGGTCGGATGAAGATGGTCGCTTTTACCACGCCCGTTCGCGAATCAGGTTCCAAACTTGTCCAAGAGATGCGAAGCGCCTCATCGCCCGAGAAAATTCTTCTCCGACAGAGCGATCTCTTTCGCGTTCTCTCTCTCTTTCTCTCGTTCACGATCCAGCAGTTCTCTTTGAAACGCTTCAACCCCGTTGAGAGGATTCTCGCCCACGTGCCGACGTTCCTTCTGCTCCTTAAAATTTTGCACTGCCCATTCAAAATCGATAAATATTCGACTGTGAAAATAACAGGCACGTAATATGCTGTATTTATGTCTACAAAGTAAGAGATTCCAGGATTACCAAAAAAACAGTTCGAATTGCCTCGATTCTATAGAGATCGCTGCATTTATTTATTCCCAACCGATAATTTATCAACGATCCGAGAATTTTTATGTTTTTATTTTCTTCGATTTGAATGTAGAAAGAGACTTGATCCGCGAAGGCCGTGCAACGTGCCAGAAAGCATAATCCGCGAGCATTTCTAGCTGGATGCAGGAAAAGATAGTGAGCACCGGAGTGTGCAGCAGGCAAACGTTCCTGTGTGCTTCATATACATTTATAAATGTACAACGATGTATGCTGTATTTATATGTAGAGATAGAAACATGTAGAACGGCGGTCATCGCGGATCCAGCCGGATGACCAGCAGAGAGGAACGCCGAGAGAGCCTTACGACCACAGAATATAACGGGGCAAGAAGGATAGACAGCCGAGAGAGAGAGAGAGAGCGAGAAAGAAAGAGAGAGAGAGCGAGAGAGATTTTATATGTATGAATAAAAAGAGAAAGATGGAGACGACAGAGAGCGAGAGCGAGTGAAAGAAAGAGATAGAACCGACGATGGTTGTGGGCGTATGGTTGTTGGGTTGGGCTCTTCTAGAGGGGTCCTCGGAGGTCAGGCTTACAGCAGGAAGGTGAGTCGCCCGGAGCACCGTTGATATCGAGAAACGAATCACCGGGCCTCTCGTACGCGAGAGCAACAGAGCCTCTTTCAGAGATTTCTCTCAACTTTGCTCTTCTATAACGATAATACAGATACATCTTTCCGGAAATGAAACATTCAATGAATTCCAAGTGATTATTGAAATCTCTACATTTATCATTCGACGTTATTTGAGTCGATAATTTCCATCAATAAAATTGTGGCCCGTTCCAAATTCTCAATCCGAACAAACGGCTCGTGGCAGCGTCCCATTTAGTGCTAAATAAATAGTTAAAGAAAAAAAACTACAGAAGAATTACTTGCCTTCAAGTCGTTGGCACCGAATTCCAGGATTCTTGTGCACAAGCTTCATAAACCTTGCACCTAGGTCTCGTGGCACACAGCTGTGTATATGCGGCGTTTGCGAGGGCGCGAGAGCGCACTCCGGGGTCGGAATCTCGTGAGAGACACGCGGGGCTCGGGCAGCATCAGCAGCGCAGCAGTTCACTCTCTCAAAGTTTTGGTATTCGCGTACACATATGTGTATGTGTGTGTATGCTGGGGCTTAGGTGTATAGATATAGTATAGGGAGTCCGAAGAAGGCGCGGGTCATGCAACAACAGGAAGGTTAGTTGCTCGGGGCGGCGACAACGGAGCCGAACACCGCAGCATCTCGCCACAGCTCTCCGAGCTCTTATACATACGTATACGCGGCGCTGAAGCTCATAATTTCGCTCTCGAGAGTTTGCCTCGTAAGAGATGGAAAAAGACAGAAAAGGAGAGAAAGAAAAAATACAAGGATCGAGAAACGAACATGAACCACGTACGTTCCGCACACTCGTGTCCCAACAGAGATGAAACTATGCTTGGCAAAACACACGTGTTTTCCTAGAACATTGCCGTACGATCCTTCTCGCATATTCTCCGTTTGCGAAAAGAAAAATTTTCTTACTTCGTAGTATTCTCATTATCGATGTTCCGAAGGCAAAAGTTTAAGTAAGTTTTGCTGCGCGACTGGATTGGTGTGGCGGAATCCAATTTCTTGGGGGGCTTTCGAAGTTATTTGAAGAGCCGGAGAAAGTTTACAATCAATTTTCTCTCTGAACAACAGAGCGATCATTCAGTAGCTGCTCTTCAGCTCCCGACAGAGATTAACACCGCGCGAGAAGACCTGCGTGCACTTTATAATTATTTAATTATCGGAGCCAGTTATCTCGCTGGTGGTAGAAACTCGAGAGACCGGAGAGAAGAGCAAAGAGTAATGACGCAAACGTCGTGAAGGCGGTGCCCCGACTCATCTCGGAAGTCTCCTTTTCTCATCTTTGCCTTTCTGCTCCCTCTTTCTCTTCCTCTCTATCTCTCTTTCTTTCTTTCTTCAATTGGGTGTGCCTCGTGCTGCTCAACTCGTGTGCATTTCTTCGATTTCACGGGACGAGCGATACCCACACCGTGATCTTCTCCCGGTTAACCTTTTACCTCTTCTCCGCGGTACCGAGTCTTGTGGCTGCATGACAGTCGGCAAGCCTTTCGATTAATTTTTCGACACGCTCGCTGGGAGATCCACGGGAGCGTTGCTCCGCATTCTTCGTCGGGCCGGTTTAATTCAGCTTATCTCTCGGACGGAATCAAAACACCCTCCAAAATTTTTCTATCCCCGTAAAACATTTGTTTCGTCCTTCTTCGTGTAAGTAACACGAGCCATGATCTTTTTGAATTATTCGGCGCTCGAGTAATGTTTTCATTGATTGAATCTCGAAGATAAATCGCAGAATTCAATTCACCATTTCATTACGCATTAATCAAGTTTCCACCGCAACGAGATGGGCAGTTTCGATGCAATCATTCACGCGCATGTGTTCGAGACTCCCGGCCCAATTATTTTTTGTCTTACACGACGTCGTCCGATGAGCGAACACGCCAATATGACAGGAACTGCTGTTTTAACATTGGACACGGTTTCCAAGGATTCTCCCAATTACGGAAAAACCTGATGTATAGAATATATGCTACGAAGATAGAGGGCATCCTGATTTGACGGTAATTGCCTTTTACCAAGAATAGCCCGTGAGTTTGAACGGGAAAGAGGAACGAAAATGGCGGTGAGACGCGAGAATAAGGGAGGGCGGGAGGGAGGCTGTAATCATCCAGTGATAAATTGTTGTTGCCGGGAAAACGTATGAAATTGCCGTCAGGGGATATAATGAGAGAAGGATGCACATGCGTGCATATACGCACACGGATACCGCGTGTGGTTCGAAGAGCGCCATCATCAGCGCGCTGACTAAACTGCAGGAAGCTATCACCTGCGGCACTCTTTGTAATGATCGACGGATGCACGGGCTCATTGAAACTAAAAATCTCGGAATCGAGAATAAATCACTAAAATCATAACTCTCTTTGTAAACGCGAACATACTTTTGTGCATCGCCAAAACACGTGATGAGTTTAAAACGAAGACTCCAACCGTTAATATAACAGGGACCAAACAATTACGAAGCTCTCACCATTTTCTTACATTTTATTCCTTAAATATTTACTCCCTATTCTAATTATTTCGGAATTTAACCTCCCTTGTCGATTGGTCGAAAATTCAATAGTTCCCAATCGGAAAACCAGCTCGAAATTTGTCGCAAACGAATCTTCAAGCTAAACGTGATACTCGCAAACAAAAAAAATGTCCAAATTCGATTTATTATTTGGAAGCTTTGAAAGCTATAATGGGTTTTTTTTTAAATTTTTTTCGTTTACAAGTTTTTTATAACGTAGCGGAAAACAGGACATTGGCCGTTGTTTATTTGCATCTTGGATATGTTCCCCGAACAATTTATTTGCGTAGAGACACGCTTGTGGAAGATTTTTCTGTCAGATCCGAATAGTACACACTGAAAGCTTAACGGTACGTGGTTCACCGAATAGTCATTTGGATTTTTGTGTCCGCACCGTATGCGAAGAAGAAAAGCTATGAGTGAAGAAGATAAAAGATGCGTGACGTGAACTCTCTTCACTTGTCGTTGAACTTTGTGGTCGTCGGTAGTGACAGAACGACGGAAAGTCATGAAGGAAAAGAGGAAGAGATAGTAACGAAAAAAAAAAGAAGCAGAGAGAGCACAGACATTCGTGCTGTTTGCCTGCTGCCGTAAGGCAGGTGGCGATGCTGATATACACGTACACCGAATCACAAATATTCATCACATACGCATTTATTTTGAAAGATATTTTCCGAGTCATGGCGACAGAACATATGTACGTACGAGTATATAAACGAGACTATACACTAAGTGGAGGAAGGAGCACGTGCGTTTCCGTGTCAAACGCGTAATACATAAGCCCATACCAAAAGAGAGAGAAAGAGCGAGAGAGAAGGAGAAAATATATTTAGAGAAGCATATGAGAAATACGATGGAACGAGACGTAGATAGCTCATCCCGCTGTAATAAGGAAAACGAAAAAAAGAAAGAGAGTTAAACGGTATCTCCGTTAAGGTCTTGTCCTCCGTCGCAAATGCGAATCATCTTCGTCCTGGGGCATCCGTTGGAGTCAAGTGTATTTCTCTCTTCACTGATGGCCGTATACTCGTGCGAAATAATAGCCTCGGGACACTAGCTGGTAAAGAAATGTACATTCACACTTGTATATGTATATATTGCCTCGTGTACGTATGTTTATAGGAATGGACGTTGAAGAGGTTGTACTTTTACATACGCATTAGAGGTCGACTCATACATATGAATATGAAACTATGATGAAGCGCGGATTACTTAAAAGGCGAATCATTATTATATTACATCCACTTTACGGCATATATAGCCGTTCCTCCGCTCGTCTCGCTAGGATAACCTTAACCACTTTGTGACAAAATCACGGTACATAATCATCGTGCGTATATATATTTGCTTGTGTACATCTTCTCCGCAGCTCTCCCACTGTTTTTATTCCGCTTTACCGTCACGAACCGAAAGTTGTTTCTGTCAACGACGTTTCCGTCTGCTTTCATCTCCGAAGAGCGGTTATCACGTGCCTCCTCGTATCGCATTGCGTCGTCCTGTCGTGATTGTGAAACCAATCGAATTAAGGCGTTTTGGATCAAGTTTGACGGAGCTCTGTGCTGCTACTAAGTGCGCCTTTTCTAATCTGGGTCGCTGATACAGGCTCGATGGGTGAAACTACCGAATTAATTTGCCTGATTAGAATCCAGGAGTTCTATGGGGGAGTTTGTGGGTTTTTGAGACTAATCGTACTGAAGATCGAATCGTTGGCTCGGTCTGTTGGATATTTCTTTTCCCAGGTTGGAATGGATGGGAAATAAAGTTTCGACTTTTTAAAGAAGACGAAACCTGCGTAATCGGGCTATTTAATCTATTTCGTGAAAAGTGCGTAAGTATAAATGTATAAGAAGCTCGGGGACCGCGTGAGTTCTATAAACTGCTGAGAATAAACCGACTATGGTACATATGAATGTGGAGGGACGAGGATGCCTTGAGTGGCGTCCGGGACCCTTCTATAAATCTTCATTTACCTCTCGTGGTGGCTTTCTCGCTCTATGCGTAATTTTTTCTCTCTCGATCTCTCGTGAGGGCGCACAGAGCCCGCGGGCTCCTTGCGGAACTGACGAGACGGGGAACCGCGGGTCGTCGAGGAATTTAAAAAGTAACGAAAACCAAAGGCGTCCTGCCGGTGGGTTTCGGTGGCGCTCTTTCTTCTCTTATGCCTCCACGGACACAGGAGAGAGCGACGAGACTTCGCGGGATCGCAAATCAAACGGGGGTCTGTGGGGGCCGCGCGTTTCGTTCGAGGGCCCGCCACTCGAGAGTGAATCGCAAAGAGGGGTCAGAGAGGAGAGAATGAACGGAAAAGAGATGGAGAGAAAGAGGGAGTGAGGTCCATAGTTGCGCGGTGGCGACCGTGGCCCAGACAGGGCCGTGACAGGAGGAGGGCAACCAGAGGGCAGCTGAAGGAGCTGCGGGCAACACGCGAGGCTGATTTCTTGCCTTCTTCTCCTCATTCTCCTTCTTTCTCTTTTTGTTGTCGTGTACCTCTTTTTATTTCACTCGCTTTTCTCCTTCTTCCTTGCCGCTTTTTTTCACTTTTTTGCATCGAGATCGTATGGCCTTTTCATCTCTCTATCTCTCTCTCTCTCTCGTTCTCTTCTCAACTTCCTCTCCTGGCTCCCTCTTTCTGATTTCTGAGGATTAAAGAGATGGAATATCAAGGAGGCGCGAGGACTTCGTGGTGTTTATGCCCCCTCAGGGATACATCTCGATGTATCTCAGCTCTGTCTTATGCTCGTCTCAAAGAAAAAGAGATCAGACAAAGAAAGAGAGCAGAGGGAGAACGCTGAGAAAAGAGTGTGTGTACGCCATCCCGGTACACGCCTTCCATGTAAACGTGTTCCTGCAAAACTCTCGTCGGTACCACTCTCGCATCAATTTATTATTTATTACCACCTGCGTGAGCAAAACCCGAGTCCTTTCTTTTTCCTTCTGTCTCTTTTCATCTTTGCCCCTCGTACAAAATGGGTACTCTCTCGGTGTCCCTAATATACGCTCCGCGTTCGTGTACCACCGGATACGTTCGCCTCTTTCATCTGCAATCTTAATAATAATAAAAGGCCATTTAGTCTGCCATTTATCTTTCGATTTTGTCACACCCTGAGACACGAAATCATTTTTCTTCCTTCGATAAAAACGAAAAGCCCTGAAATTCGCTTGTAGATCGAATTTTTTCTTTCTGCTTATGGAGATCGTGGTGTATGTGTGTTGAACGGAAAATAAATTATAAAAAATGTTCCCTAAAGAATATTCGCCAGAGTCTTGTCAAACATGAAAGCCAACAGAAAAAAGAGGTTGAAAAATTCTCCTCTCGTTTTTTTCCTCCGTTTGTTTCTCATTTTGTGATCGTCAACTGCCGAATTTGGTTTGCACGATTTGCCGAGGCTGAGAAAATTTCACCGGTATGGCGAATCTACCCGAAGAGCGCAGTTTCTTGGAAGTTTCACGTGTCCCGATGTCAACCGCAGACAGGATGCGTGTATGAATGTTACTTTTTTGCTCTTCTTATTTTTCCACCATCACTCAATCGTGATAATCTGTTTCGATTTTTAACTTATTAACTTCGAAAAACGCATACCGAGGTGCAATAATTATAGAAAAATCTTTAGTCGGTGATTGTGATTTTTTCTACAATCTCGTTGTTCATTGATAAAATTCTAAAATTACTTTTGATCGCCGATAAATTCGAGATATTTTTCGACTTGGTAAAGGTCACGTGTGCAATTACATATCCAAATGGTACTGGAAATGTTTTTTTGCCGAGCAGTCCCTTAAATATTTGTAGGGTCCATTCAATAAATGATATACGCGTATATCGTGTGTGTAGCTTACATACCTTATAATATAGCTTATGGCGCGGTCGTATCCCTGGTCAAGTTACTGGTGCACGCCACGGCTAACTTCGGATTAATTCGAGATCTGGTCTGGGTGTATATCGGGCTGGCGTTGCCATGAGAGTACCCGTGCTTACATACACTTTTGCCCACACAGTGTCCCGCAGAAACATTTGCTCGACCGATCCAAGTGCAACGCAACAGCCGGTACACCGCGTCGTGTCTGCAATCGTCTTCAGTGACCGCGCATTGCAGCCGGTTTGCCGAGAGGTCGCATTCTCCTGAGCCGCTATCGGACTTTGGTCCAAATATTTACGGGAACCTCACTTTGTCGCCTCCTGCTCTTCCATCGTCCTTATATGATTGTGAATGTTACTGGTTTCGCGTGCGCACATTCAACCGAAACGTATGTCACATTTCCGAGGCCAATTTAGTGCACAAAAATAAATGAACAAGCCTTTTAAATTGATAATAGCATAAATCTGAACCATCTACATTGCTCGAGTTTGATTATTTCCGTAACTGTTCCGCATTGCGCTATTTATTGCAACGTTTCACCGCCGTAATTGAAATCAGGACAAAGGGGGAATGGAAATGTGACGCGAATTTTTATCCGCGAACACACGTATGCCGTCGATAAGAGAAATCATTGTAAGCATGATTCACGGATTCAGAACCATATCGGGATATCGATTTCCTAATAGCAAACCTATCTGGTATAAATTCCATTCTCTTTCATCCATGTCCCGATATATAACTATAATTCCAAGTGCGCTCGCGGAGTGCGACTACTGGGCGTACCACGCTCTCGTGGCTCCCGCTCAACGCGACGAAAACACCTTTTCTGCACGATTTTAGACACCTACCTCTCGAACATTACGATTACATTTTCCTATTGTCGCATAGAGAATGAACCAGGTATGTTTCGCACTACGAGACACTCTAACTAATTTTCCGACATAATTTTGTTGTCGCACATGCCGTCGACCACGGAGGAACATTACAACTTCGTCGATGTGACGTTTTTTTAACGCTTTATTATTTAATAAGATAAAGATTCCATGAAACACTGAACAATTCTTTCCCTTCAATATTTTTAAGGCTTCATCCTAATGGGTGAATCTTACAGAAAGTTATACGAGAACGTGTGTAGAAAGTCGGAAAATCTGACCGAACCGAAAACCCTTTTCCTGAAGTTGGTTGAAAAAGCCCCCCCCCCCTTTTGTGACTGTTGATTAGAATTCCATTACATCACGCATCCTTTGTCCCGTCCATATTTTTTCTGGTATTCCGGAAGGATTACGTTTTGCATAACCCGAGCATCTTCTGCAAAATGTCCCAAGTCGTGCGGATGCGGAACCATGTTATTTGAGCCCTTAGGCTCGGGATAACGCACGACGAACGCGTTATTCAGAATCAAGAACTCGTAGTCCTGAGCACAGAGCAGCCAACCCTGTAGGACGAAAAACATTAATCACGCGCAAAAATATTTGCAGTTTTTTCTTTCACACCTGTCGTAGTTCGATCGGTACGATACTTAGGCTTAGAAACACTTACCCGTGTCCTTTCTCCGGACAGTTTTACCCTCCCGTCAAAGTCTGGATCGTTAGACGTGCCTATAAATACAGGGTTCCACAACTGAAGTCGGCCGTTCCTTTTCAGCGGGGCAGATACGCGAAGATCTTCCGTCTCCGATATCGAGCCCCAGTTTGGATTTGGTGAGACAGAAAGCACTGAGCAAGGTCCTCTATTTGCGTAGTCCGAATAGACCGAGGGGTTATTCAAGTGGGGCCGCTAGAATCAGTCGATCCCTCATTTTGATAATCCATTTTATTACAAAAAGCATCAATAGCTCATGGAATAATTGATGAAAAACGAATGTAGTAGCACGAATTTCCTTTGTTCTGTGTACCGTTCGATTTCTACGTTATTGTACTTTCTATTTTTTTCCGAGCTTCTGTTTGGAGTCCATACGTGATCAATCAATTTTCAGCAAGTCACCGGACTCGACTTACGCTCAACTTGTTTATTAGAGAATGAAAATTTCAGCTTAGACTTTCGATATTTCCCGTTTAATGGAATCTCGCGGAAAATGAACAGAGACGGAACTCACAAGAAGGCTTTTGTTGCTTGGTAGTGGTAGGATTGTTTCAGGGAGCGTGAAATCCATCAATACAAATGCTTTTGGCTTCTCAGTCTTGAGTTCTGGTTGAACGTTCCACGTTATCATTTTAATGAACTCCGAGGCTAAATTCCAGCTCGGAAAGTACCCGAAATCGGCCACCATGATATAATGAGTAACCGCAGCTTTCTTGGCCATAGTCTGAGCAGCATTTCTGGGGTTGAGAAGACCGTGCTTTTTGCTGTACATTTGATCGGGAGAAAATACAAGCCCGTGTGGATACTTCCCGCAGTCAAAACTCTTAGAAAGTGAGTTTATGGCTTCCTGCTTCTGTAGAATCGAAAAAATTGATAATGATTATTATGGTCACGAGACAGTTGACCGTTTTTATCGAAATAATGGAGAAAATAAATTGGCCAATACTCGCCATTACAGGTGCATGGTCTTTGTGGTAATAAATGTGGAACGAGACAAACTGAGAAATAAGAGGACCAGTACAACTCTTCAGATATCTAATCTGATCTATTGCCATCTGAAAATCAGTTCCGGATCCATGAACAGCTACTGACATTGGTGCACGCCATGCCCCAATTATCGTAGGGAGATACCCAACAAAACTGATGTCAGTTGATGTTGCATAAGTTACGGTTTGCCCACAGCCAACCATCTCAGTCAGCGGCGACACATTGAGGACAATATCATAGTCGCCAAATATACGCCAAATTGTCTTGGGTGGTACCGTGTCGTTACACTGTATCTTCTGTGTTGGCTAGAGAAATCGAAAAAAATTGTAACTTATTCTTTTCTGAATAATTTGAACGATTATAAAAGTCGACGGGAACTTAGTGCCTCCAGTAAAAATCCCGCCTCAACGCATATTAAAATTGCTCAAGATCGTTTCAATTGATTTATTAATTGAGCATGTACCAATCCCATCTCGCCAGTAGCTACATTGTATCCGCTATCGATAGTCTGCAAACCAAAATATTTGGACAATTATAATTTTGCTTCTTGATTGAAATGATTGTAAATGCCTTGAGGGCTTCGTGTAATAACCTCCAGTTTGCCAGCATCCCCTTCTCTGACCGCTGTAGACGTGCCCTGAAATTGCGAACAATTTTCAGTTGATCGAAATTAGCACTATTTCAATTCACACGGTGGAGGTGAATTCTTCAAGATTAGTATTTTATTCGGAACACTTACGTTTCCAATAACGCCAGTGGCTACGTCGAACCCGTTCACAATAGTCTGTAATCCAAAATCGTTAGGAATTATTGATAAGTGTTTCCATGTGGAAGAATCTCGATGCTTTCTACATTTCGAACACTGACCTCCAGAGAGTGCGCTTCTGGCGTGGGATTACGGCCGTTCTGAAATTTCACAAAACAAATAATGGTTAGTCACTTAAATTTTTTATTCGCCAGGGTGGAGGTCGATTTTTTGAGGATATATGTTGATTGGTGGCTCCATTCTTAGTGTGACCAAATATTGACATTCCGAATGATTACCGGGTCGTTTTGACCCTAACAATTTTCTGTCCCTGATGTTTTGGCATTTAATCGCAACTAATGATTAGGCAGTTAATTTCCGTCGTCGTCAATAAATAAATTTGGGACCATAAAATATAGACAATTTACCTCCAAAAACCTCTCTACAAGAAAAAAACATTTTCATAACGTGTGCATTCGAAGGGTTAAAAGTAATGAGATTACGTTAATGAAAATTCTTCATTTTCGTATGGTCACTCTATCTGCGAATCAACGACGCAGCCCAAAATTCTACTTCAAAGTCAAAATTCATGTGCAGCTATTGCCCAGCTCCAAAAAAAATTGAGAATAAAAAATGTGCATGAAAAAATATTGCATTATTCAGTGAAACGGAAAAGTCATTCACAGACACATTTGACTCGTTTTTTTTTTTGAACACGTACCAATCCTAAACGACCAGTAACTACGTCGAATCCGGGTTTGATATCCTGTGAAACAAAATTGTTGGGAATTATTAATCACTTATTATTAGGAAATATTTAGCTTTTCGTTTGAAAGCATCGTGAAAGCTGATCATGCTTCAAACACTAACTTTTGGACCGCATCCGTTCCAATCGATGCATCGAAGGTTCAGCTGAAATAGATCGAATGAAAAGAGGAATTACTTTCAATTCAATAATGTCGTAGGGAGTTGTTCGAAATTATTTCTGGGTGTCGTAAGATAAATTTCGTTGGACATTCAATTCCACAGAGTTTGTCTTTATTCGTATTTTTGTCGGTGGGTGTGGAAATATTGAAATTTTTTGTAAACGTCGGTTTTCAAGGCTTTCGTATTATTCCAGTGGAACGGCACAGTTGTGACAAAATAAACGACACCACACACACACATTCGATAACGTAGGTCGATAATTTACTGAGTACAGTCAACCGGTACCTTTCGATAATAAATTGTTAGTAATTTCAACAGTTTATTAGGTTTTGGCAACAAAATATATCGTCGAAATGACGACAGTTCCGCTTTCATCTCGGAATAGATTAGTTAATCATATGCAACGGAACAATGAATCAACAAAATCCGGTAGGCAGTGACCTATTTTTTAAATAAAAATTCAAGGTTATCGATTTTTTACTTATGTGGATTGAAAAAATTATATTTACGGGGAAGACCGGAGGCCTATCGTCGTTTTCCGTGACGCCGGCCACGGGCGCTCTGGCAGATGCCGCTTTAGGGGTCTTGCTGGCTTCGCCCCATGCGACTGACGCAAACACGAGAAGCCCGAAAGCCATGGGCAAAAGTAACCTCATCTTCAATAATTGAGAACACAAGGTTTCTATACAAGAACTGACGATAATTAAACGAAATTTTTTGCAAGTCGAAATTTCAGTCGAAACTCAGATCCTCCTCCGGGTCTAGTTATCAAGCGAATACCATAAAACGTGAGACTAGTTCGGCTTTATACAATTTCGTAATCATCCTATGCATCAGTCTAGGTGTTTTCTATTTGTTACTGATAAATGAGCGAGTCTTATCATTACACTGTCTGTTTGATTTTCATTCGTTTAAATACTCTTGATCGTGCTGCGTTTACTCAAGTTGATATTGTTTATTTTGCATCACGTCGTTTTCAATTTCAGCTCTATTTTTTCTCTCCATTGCCTTAACAGAAGCTTAGCAGAAGCAGAAAGATAAACAAGTTTTTGCTAAGTTTTCCTCAAAGAATCGATCACATGTTTTTTTCCCAAGTGCCACAGAGGCGCGCGGTGATAAGAAATTTTGGATGATGAGGATGTGCTCATTTGTGGTGTGTAATTGAAGGACAAGTTACAGCTGTGGGACCTCACGATCTTAGCCCCACGTGTATCGTTCGCGCTTTGCTATCACCGTAAAACGATTTTTTCGAGTGGAAAATATTGATTCATCGTCATAAATGTACGCCTTGAAAACTTCTTTTCCTCAGGTTCGACATCATTTTTATTTTAATTGTTTAGCTTAATCTCAATCTCTACGAAACCTGTTGCTAGGCTAACGCACTAGAATTTTATTGCCTCGATCTCTATTTCCATAAAACATAATGACGCAATTAAACATGAAAAAATAAACAGTTTATTGATAGATCGCGGGTTGCAAATCTTGTTCGATTTACATGACGATCTTCTTTACGTTTAAGAAATGATAAAATTTATTTTTGATGTTTTGTCGAACTTAACCCTAGGAAGCTAACCTTTTTTTAGATCATAAATGAGCCCAATTTTGAAAGACTTGGACTTATTCTTTTCGTTTTTTAATGCAGGATCACGTGAGCCTAGGGCGATTTTGCTTCAAGTAAAAAAATTAGTTAAAAATGCGGTAGAACAATAAAAAAAACGTGAGAACAAAGGGTTCTCCCTTTCAAAACATTCCGCGTCAAACAGCGCGGGATGTAATTTGGCTACCAATTCTGAGTTCGTCTCTTTGCACGCTTATAAAGACTCGGACGTCCTTTTTTTCCGCGAGTTCCTCAGATTTGATCTTCATCCCGCAAAACATTTTTTATCGTTTTTTTTACCTTAAACATTGAAAAGAAAGAGAAAAATTGGAACAAAGAAATATTGGTAGTGACGGCGAGGGAGAAAAAGAGAAAAGGGACATTTGTGAAGGCAGGTGTTTTTCTCGAGGAAGAGCCACAGAAACCGGATGTAATAAATTGAATACGCAATGGAAAGGTTTAGCACTAGAAAATCTCTCTCTCTCTCTCTCTCTCTCTCTCTGGACCGCGTGACTCGACGACAGTAACGCCAAGTACCTTTATTATATATGTAGTACCGCGGAGGATCATCGATGGCCGAGGATATGCAGCAGCAGGGAAAAACAGGGGAACGTCTAGGACGTCGACATGGATAGAGAATTCTCTCGGTGCCTCTATTCAGTGAGAGGAATCGTGATTCGCAACTTTACAAGTACTTGCGCGCATTACTCCGTGACGTGTAAGATCTTCAAGCTGCTGGCGCCTCTCGTGACAATAACAGCACTTTAGCTATATTTTACCACACACTTTGCTTTTGGTGCCCTACTTTTACCTCAGCTGTACGATGATTAAGAATTTCCTCGTGCAAAATTAATTAACGGCTTGTCAACTTCGATATAGATTCAAAACTTGTGGACAACGCAACACGTGCATGTCCAAGTTTTAAACTGCCCATGGTAAAGAGATGGTCGACTTTTGGTCCGACATTGAGATCGCCATCGCGATTCTACCAGTAATTTTGTGTCAATGAAATACTCTCATTTCCTACCGCAACAAACTAAAAATTTTGCCATTGAATATTTATGATATTCATTGAACAGTGTCGTGTCTATCGAATCGAGTTTACTGTTGTTATTCGTCGCAAAAAAGGTGCTCTCAGTAGTTGATGGTTGTTGCAAATCGTGGTAATGTTTGCTCACGAGTTTTTGATATGGGAGTATCGCGATGGTCCCGTATGTAGGTGCACAGAAAATGCAGCACGCCCGCGTGATCAGGAACAATTCAAATCTTTATCTCGATAGTCCGCGGTTTATGAGCCGAGCGGTGGTGGACGAGAGCCGTGGCGCGAGCCAGATCGCACGGCGAACATCGAGACGAGGAAGAACGTGTATTCTGTAGATTTGCAGCTCGCGGAGATAATGAATTCGTGATTGGTAACCGCGCGTCGTTACACGCGCTTGCGAGCATTATTAACTTGGCGTAGAAAAGAGAACAAGGTGGTATACAAACATATTGCTGTGAGATTCGTTGTTTTTCTACAAGTTGTTACTTTGCCGTTTACGGTTCTTCGTCGAGGTTCTCCTTTCGACGACCGCAATCTCTGGCGCAGCTCCCCCAGCAACGAGACAAGTCTTGTGTCACATTTTTTCCACCATCTTAAATCCGTTGCTCCACAATATATCGGATGTGAGTCTTCTTATCGTCCTCGAGCTCGACACGCGAGCGTGCAAATTAACACGAGCTTGTGAATTTTGCGCTCTGTATTTTTTCTCCTCCCCCCTGGATTCTCATCGTCGAACGTATTTTGTGCAATGGTTTGCGATCCGCAGAAAGCTCCGATGTATGGTTGGCGACGCAGAGGACACAGCTGTATGCACACCGTGGCATTGTACAAAATAACGCGAAATTATAATAAAATTTCGTGATAAGAATAAGGCGAGCGCAGCAGCGTCCAAACTGCTAAATTTGTATGCAAATGCTGGCTGTACCAAAGAGATGATTCCGCGTGTTTAAACATTAGTGAGCTGGAACGAAGTTTCAGTTTTTATTAATATCAAAGGAATATGGAAGAGAGTTGAACAATTTTTGTTTCTCTCGTTCGCGAAGTGGACCGAGAAATCGTTATTAATCCTTGAAAAAGCTTATCCTCTTGGCCTCGCTTGCACAAACGTCGTTGTGCGTCGCACACATTGGTTCCGATCACAAGACGCTGAAATATATTCTCGTGCCCTTCCGCGCGTCGTACGAACTCGTCGCTTATCATGGCTCTCCCATTAAGAGGAGGAAGTTTATTGATTCCACTCGGAGATACAAGCCTCTCTCCCTGTACACACTTATAATATCAGAAATTGCAAACGACTAATATGGCAGACGGCTTTGGCCAGGCTAGAGAGTTATATTTCTATAGATATAAGTATAAATATAAACAGAGCAACACGCCGAGTTCGCAAATAAACGCGGCCTACGCGCGCGCGTGCGTCTCGTCGTCGTCACCTTCGAAGATAATTAATGTCGTTCTGATTCCTCGGTTATCTCTGCTTCACGCTCATCCTCCGCGGACTCCGTACATTTAACAACTATCTATCATGTACATCTATATGTATATATATATAGATATAATAACACATATTAGATTATGCGCGTGAATACCTAATGACCCCCGATCTGCTGGAATCGAAACTGCGCATGGCACAAACGTACGAAGCTTGGCGTATCATTTTAAAAATTTTTTAAGCACGTGCATTCATAAAGCGATGATTGATCGCCTGCTCTCAACGCTCTTGCGGAGACTGTTGTGTGCATCGTAGCAACGTCACGAAATTAAAAAAAAATACATGTGCGAGAGAGCAGTCTCGGTGTGTATACCTGCAGGTGAAAGCAACATTATGCCACAACACCAAATTAATTCCTTTTTGTTTCTCCCCTTTTCGAGAATAGCATATAGCCTAATTTACGAATTATCCTCATTAAATGCAGCCTACTGCCATGCCTTCATTGTATAAAGTTTCGCTAGAATATATTTTCGTTGGAATTTTCAAAGCCATGCGCGTCAAGCTTGTGTATTATGTTTCTCGTCCGTTTTCTTTGGGTTTGGTTTCTTCACCGCGGTGATATGTTGCCAAAGCTCCTAAGAATAACGATCACAAAGCCAGCATCTTTTCGGCAAGTGGACGTTCTTCCCGAACCTCCTCGCCGTCCATCTCCTCGTCCACTTTCGATCCCTTTGGATTTCCAATGTTCCTCCTACCCCTTAGTTCCTCGTATAAAGAGCGAAAGCATGCTGGATAGATGCTGGCGAGGACAACGTTGTCACCCGAACACACTTATATACCGAAACTCTCGTGACAGAAGAGCTCTACTGTCTGGTATCTCGTCTTGATCGCCTCAACCGTCTCTCTACTGCATAAGCTACACTCGTGTATTCCAAAAATTATTTTTATACGTACGTGAATACACTTTCTCCTCCGTGCATCTTTTCATGACAAAAGGGCGAAAAAAAAATGTAGTCTCGACTCTAACTTTTTTTTTTTGCGGTTTCGACGGCCGTGTGGTCGAGTCCACCGAGCCTCGCAACTTCTTGGACGGATTGTCTTTACACAGATAGTCAGAGAAGGAAAGACTCCTCAAGGGGTAAAACGGAGAGAGATCATTGTGGTGAGACATATGACACTGCGAAAGGAACAGACACCGCAAAATTACCAACTGCGCAGGCTCTCGTATCTGGTGTCCTTTGCATATTGATTAAAAAAAAAAAAAAAACAAGAAATCGCACACATTATACCGTGGTGATCGAGGAAAGTATTGATTTGGAAAAGGGCAAAAAAAAATACTTTCGATTTTTGAGGATTGACTGCCATCGCGAATAATTGATTATTTTGTTTCGTTGTTACGAATTTAAAACGTTATAAATAATTAACTGTCTATGGGCAAATGATCGGTACGCAGAAAGATAGGGGGATGAAAAGTTTTTCCGCTTTTGCGGCGGTACTCGTGCGAACATTTCTGTGAGAGCGGGCTCCGAGTTAACGTCGAGAATTCGCGGAATCTTTTATAAAAGCGGTACTCTGTATAGCGAGAGACTCGAGAATCCGAAAGTTTCGGGATGTTGGTGTGAGAGAAGGAGAAGCTACGATAGTCTTGCGTTCATGGAGCGCATTGAGGGTCGCGGGGTCGCGATGTTGCGGTGCACAGGATCAAGCAGGGAATTCGAGGTGCCTATAAGAGTGTTTCGACGACTCATCACTGCAAATTCCTTGGTGTATCGCCGGGAGATAAGAGAATGCTTTTTACCGCTTGCTTACACTCTCAGAGCGGACTATGCCGCTGGGAAATTTCTGCATTGGCCTTAGATACCAGCCGTAAGGGAGAGGAGATGAATCCAGTGTGTTTACCGTGGCAGCTCAGCCTCCTTGAGGCTAGATCATCCGCAGATCCTTAGCACCTTTGCTAATTCTCCGGTATACCGGAGCGAAAGGCTTTCAACCCTGAGAACCTATTTTCATTAGTTGTATATGACGATGAAATTTAGTCCTGGAGAGCCTCTCGATGTTCTAGCATAAGTAGCTATTCCTCGTGACTGTGTAAGATGGCGAAATCTCTAGCAATGCTGCATGGTCTTATTGCAGTGGCAGCTCCCTTGTCCGAGCTCAATTACTCGGAATCTTGCTAAGATTCCTTCCACTCGATTCGAATCTTCGTGTCGTTCATTTGTCGCTTGCATCCACCGCATTTACAGAATTTCCGAGTCGCAACCGATTTTTACAAATTTTTCCGTACGAGTAAGAAAAGAAATTGAAATCCTCACGAGTGTCGGCAGCATCTGCATGTGCTTGTTTGTTTGTGGAGATGGAACAAGCAGTAAGATAATAATGACGCCAGGGCTAATTGTGAGTAAAAGGTTTACGGTTCAGCGAGTTAACGAGCGCTGCGTACCGGCACCAACCAGTCACGACCTCTCTTTCTCTCTCTCTCCCTCTTGGCTCATTCGCTCAAGTGTGCGTACGTAAATTCGAAACGACCACCTGCAGTGCCACCACCTATGAGATCGGCCGAGTGTCCGCGAAAAAGGAGTGTTGATGGGTCGTAAATGCGGACGCAGTAGTGGATGTATGCAAAAGTTGTAAATACGCTTTGTAACTTCCTGGAAATTATAAACTACTGCTTGCATATTTTCATACCTACAGAAAAATGTCATCTCCGTCACAAATGGTCGAGACGCTCGGCCCATTGGCGATTGTGTAGGCGTCGAAAATCCTCTTGCGATCATGAAGACGAAAGAATAAAGTGCGATGGAGGCAAGTGAACGTGTCTACTTGAACGAGCATCCATAACGATCTTGTCAGATTTAGGTAACGATACTGGAGGACCGGTGATCTTATGACTTTCTATTGGCTCGTAAGTGACCCATCGATTCCTTGGTACATTCTGATGAACTATTACACCGCAGTGTTCAACAACGTTCTGAAATAGCAGGAAACAAGCCTGAAATAAATTTGTTTAAAAAAATGACGAGTCACATAAATGTTTCTGAAATTGAAAACGTTTTTTTAAAATAAATAACCAAACAATTCCAAAAGTTGAATGAGAAGTTTGAAAAATTCCAATCAGTTGAATTTTGACTGGCGTGGAGCGAGGTGTGTATGTGAAACAGGATTTCGTTGAACATTAATCATTCGAACTTCAAAATCCTAATTTCAATTGGATGGAAGCCAATTGATAAAATTAACATTTTTAACGTTTCAAAAAACGGTTTTTCCCATTACAGTATACAACAATATCTTGAGTAGGATTTAGTAAGTTATAGCGTGTACTAAATTTTTCTCGAAAGATAGATCGATGATTGAACGACCGAACAGCTGCTGGGTCTTGGCCACCTCACGCTGCTGACCCCACACTGGGGTTGATCGATGACTTCGTCGATGACCCCGCGCGTACGCGAGATCACTGTCCACTATCCCTCTTTCTCTCTCGAGCTCGCTTTCTTCATCATTCCTTTCCTGATCTTCGCATTTATTTTGACCTGCAGCATACACTACACTGGGTATCGTATGTGTAAGTCTCACGAACGCACCGGTATGTTGCTACGAGTGTTATCATCGATGTCTTTTCTCCCGGGACATGATTTTGGGATAAAGCACATGCCGATTCTGGATTGGCTAAATCCTGAAAGTTTGGGCTGCGATTGAAAATATACGCAGTAATCCCAGAGGTTACCGTGCGAGGAATCGTCGATTGATTGTATCTCGCCAATTACGAGAAACGCAATTGAGAGGGAGTGAAGAAATTACCCGTCAATTTAGCAAATTGCACGTTTACGGAACGAAATCTCTTACAATCTGGAACATCAGGGAGCGTGTAGACATGTGTATGAAAGCAGGCGGTTCAGATGGTACGAGCGCGTGTTCAATGACGTTCATACACACTTTTCATCGACAGATTATTTTCGTAGCTGTGGAATAGTTTACATTGCCGCGATCTTGTACGTTCGACTCCGTTTTTCTTAACCAAAGACAAACATGCAAGAGGCACCTGTTGTGCGTCGACACTCGCATCCCGGAAAATTCATTAATCCACGTAGCCCCTTGTTTTCGAAAACCATTAATAGCCGTTTGTGGTGTGTGTTCAGAAAAGAACATGCGAGCGAAGCTCAGGATTTCTCAAATTTCACGCTAAATCCGTTTCTGCGGTTATCCACACCCGCATGTACGCAGACTTGCGTACATATCGATCTCTCGAGATATCGCTTGCCGAAGGCGCACCTGCTGCAATATCCCTCGGAAGATCCTCCGCATGAGATCTTTCGCACCTGCAATCCGCATCTCCGCGCTGTGTACCGATAAGATTAGAAAAATAGAGCCTGCAAGGAAGTTTCGTGCTTCTCGTTGAGCAAAGCGAATCCCGGGGCAATTATTTCCCGCAGAATCCGCACCCAAGGCAGCGCGGAAACTTCTTTATTCACGGGTGTACATACACGGACATCTCTAGTGCTATTAGACACACGTATGTATACAACAACTATTATGCCTTTGAAATCTCTACGAACGTTAGGCTCTCGATGCTTCGCCGCTGGTCTCCTGTTTTGCATACAAGGGCAGTTGCATTTTCTCCGTAGGGCTTTGCTACAACGTGTGTATGCTTGCCATGTATACGTACCCGCTGCATTATACTAAGTAGTTCAGCCTGCGGGCGGCATGTACTTTCGATTTTCTTGCGACCGCGCGTCGCGTATATAGTATAGTCATATGGATGTGTATTTGTTTTCTCCATACGATATACATACACCGAGTGGGTACAGTCACGTCCAATTGGAATGCCTGAATTTTTATCGTCGGCAAGCACGAAGCCGCGTGAACGCGAGTAAATCGACGAGCTCCTCGGCGCAATCATCGAACGGAAACGAAACGAGAGAACGAAAAAATTCGGTAAACAACATGATTTTGATCTTGCTGTTTGTTTTTTTTCGAGATCACGGAAGAATCAGGTTCCAATGCGTTTCAACTGGAGAGAACTGTAGATATTTAGATACACTCACGTTATACCGCGGCGGGCGTGACCGTAACGGGCTTGCAGACGCTACAACACACAAACCGCGAGCTCGCTCTCGGAATAAGTTGAGAAAACTCGCATCGATGGAGTTTTGTGCAACTTTATTAAAGGGTCGTAAATCGGGGGCTGTTTTCTAAATGTGTAAAGTTGTTTCTGCGGTAGGAAACTGCTCGTGATTCGGGGCTTACACGGCGCAATGTGTTTATCGGGGTTTAACACTGGAAAGTTCGCAATGGAAATAGCGATTGCTGCGGAACTTGATGCTGGATGTGAAAAAATTTCAACAACGTATACGCGGAGTGGGAAAAGTTTTTGTGTATCGCGTGTACACGTTCTCTCCTCCACATTCCATCCACCGCCTGGATCACCGCGTTTATGCGATCCCAGTCCGGGAACCTGGCGAAAAACTTTTCAACGAGAAGGCGTGGATTCTCGGCAGAGTTGTTGGCGAGATTTTGCTCCAGTCCGAGTGGCAAACGGCATTAGCATTTGTTTAACTTCCTGCTGGTACGAGCGATCAGAAAAAGCCATAAATATGTCGGATGCTATCAGCCTGAACGGCGCATTCTAACTATACACATGACACAAACTTTGTACGTGTAAAATATCAGGTGTTGTGCGAATTGTCGGTCGCGCATGAATCATCCCAATCGCCCTATTCATATATGTATGTACCATATATGTAGAACATGTACGGGTGAGCGCGCGCGGAAGAAGATACCGTTTATTCCATTCCACGTGGCCTTCGCAATGCAAACTGCACGCCCCACAATTGTGCATCTAGCGAGGACAACGAAACGAGAAAAGCCGAGAGCAGGGATAGAAATTCAGCAGGGTGGAGTCGTTAAAGATTGCAAAGAAGTTTGTCGTCGTAGCAGTCGGTGTGGCGACTTGGGATGCTGGCTGCGGAGGGCCGGCAGGCCGGACTCTACATTGCAGTATCCATGATACGACTATCTTGTGATCTGAACTGGTAGAGTCGGCAGGCGGTGCATGAGCTTGCGGTGTTAACCAGCAGGGCGGCCCTCCCGCAATAGCAAAACAGAAGCAAATACTTGGGCGGTTGAATATACTCGCAGCCCCGTCGTGTACAGCTGTTGGGAACGCGCGGGCATCTGCGAGCATTGCTTTGGTGCCGCGTTTGCCGAGCAAGCAACCTGGTTGCATATTGGCCCGTAATTACCCGCGCCTGTTAAATCTGCTGCCTCCTGCTTAGCCTTTACTTAGAAACTGCCGGCTTGCTCGTTGCCGAGCACCTGTACAATCCGGCAAAACGTACACGTCTACCTAATAGATCGTGCGCTATTTCTGGCCTATATATAGAAACGCTGGAGCAACGCCTGGTGTTGCTGCTACTGCTGGGCGAATGGAATTGCAGAGCAAAGAAATTCTCTCGTGTGGATGCTCTGCTATGTTGGGGAACGGAAGATTGCGGTGTGTCATCCGTCCGATTTGAATGACCGCGATGCAATCTTTATGCACGTGTTTGGTGCGCGAACTTGAACACCTTGAGGAGGTTGGATCATGACGATACAATGCTGCCGGGCTAAATCATGTTAAATACATAAAAAAGTTCAAAAAGATAAGAATTTAATAAAATCTGGTCAATACATTTTTTAATAATATCAATGACAATACAAATTGTTTAACTCGACGATTCGACTCTCAATTATTCGATAACCATGTGGTCAAACATATGGAAAAAAATTGCGTTTTTATACTTGTTGCCAAATCATTTCCAAATTTCATCAAATTCTGATTGTTTGGATTTGGTGATCCAACCTCCTTAACTTGTCTTCGTTTATCATGGGACTTGGACATTTCCGATATTTTTTTACTTTCCACGCCAGTGGCTTGGAATTTTCATCTACGTTGGCGGTCGCTTTGCGCGTCATTTGATTCCGTTTTGGTTAACATTCTCATTCGATTTCAAACTTTTTTCAATGAACTCGTTTCGTTGATCTAAAACGCGTGTTCCGGAGGTGATATTGAAGGTTCTTGAATGAGCGACGACGAAAAAGAGAGAGAGAGAGAGAGAGAGAGAGAGAGAGAGAGAGAGAGAAGCCAGTGGCAAAGAGAATCGTGTGTGCAGTGGCCTGCCCTGCTATTAAATTAACTAACGAACGTCTCGGCGTGGCGCGCCTTCGTTAATAAAAGAATATCTGTATACCGGCAAGTGAATGGCTACACATGTACTGATCCTCGCAGTGCACACGACGTGTAAGGATATATGTACGACGGGCCGGGTCTCCGGGTCGGCGATGATGCCCCCGGCTGCGGCGCGCGTTGCTGTTGCGGTGCAGCTCAACGCTCTCGCTCTCCTCGCGGTGTGGTGCACAATCAGCGAAGCGTGCTCGTAATGACCATTACCGTCCATCCGTCTCGCTACTTCGCCTACTACGGTAATGGCTCGTGTCCGCGAACCGGAGCTCTCCTTGTTCGCGAGTTTCAGCCCGATAGGATGCTGCTGCTGCTGCTTCTGTCCTTTCCTCATACAAACTTGTACTTCGTGTGTCCCATCCTTGCTCCTTTCCATATCGTTTCATCAATTAACTTGCCATAAAGATTTGCAGTCAACGTAAAAGCTCCGGGGAACATTTTTCCCCTAAATTATGTATTGACTGGCCGCGAAATCAATTCACCGTCTCGTTATTTTCTACCCGAGTATTTATTCTTGACAATCCGGTGTATAGTCCGGTTGCCCGAACCCGAACATCCTGGATCGTCAATCAATTCGATTCCCAATATTAGTGATGGGAAGAACGAGTCGCTACCCGAGGTTCCTCGAGGGATTTTGTACGGACCCTTTGCCCAAGATGAAGATAGATCGCTGTCTAGATTCGGATCAACGGGCGCATAGCTCCATGAATTTTTCTTTGACAGTTAGGTAGATTCCCGTTGTACACTACTCCAGATACTTCCCATTAAAGATCGTGGGTCCGCATCTCAGACATTTGAAATCTCCAGCTGAGGCAAAGATGCGCGGAGAAAAATTGAAAATGCTGCTGGCTCTCGGAATATAATTATTTTCCCACCAATGGCCAAATGCGCTTGTCTTAATTGCTTTTTATTAAATTGAATGGTAAATTGTCGAAACGATTTTTACCGTTGTATACAAGGCGATCGAGTTTCTTGAAGCCTCATACCTCTTTGTTCCGGTTTATACCGAAAGCACTTAGTATCATATATTCATGTATTATGGGTTGCTTGCAAAATAGAGAGATAGAGATACATGTTTATATATTTATATACATCGTGTGCTCCTGACGATCGCTGACCTGGCCATTACTACGTACTGACCACGGAGTAGCCGGAACGCACCGAGCACCACGTTAATATAATGGCAATCATGTTAATTATCGTAAGTAGAGCCGTATATGTGCATCGCGAAGTCCGTACGGCCGCCCGCGCGAACCTTCGCTCGCTCTTCGGCTTCCTTTTCTCTCTCGATTTCTTGCTCGCCTTCTCTCTCTTTTTCTCTCTCTCTCTCTCTCTCGTTCTCTCGCCAGTGTGGGGTAACGGCGTGTGCCACCATTACGGGGTGCGCTTACCGTGAACACACGCTCATATTCATTTCTTCGAGCTATTGCCATGTATCCTCCTCCTCCTCCGACTTTATATACACCGAGCAGTATGTACGTGCCTCCCTACTACAAAAGATTCGCAAGAAAGAAGAAGTTGTGGCACGGGGATAGAACGCCGGACGTTCAGTCCAAGAAGGGGACGCAGCGCGAGCCACAAGTCCAAAGCGCGATCCCTTTTGCCCCCCTCAACGTTGCTCCTTCCGTTTCCTGCTACAAGCAATTAGCGAGTACGAACCCACTGTAATTGTAACTTTCGTCGATTTTCATTACAGTCTATCGTACATCATTTCTTTCGAACTTTATGCTATTCATATGTTACCTCCGTGGGGTTCACTTATCGTGTTCCGTGAACATGATTTCTCATGAAATACACGTTGAGTTATATTTTGACCACACGAGGCTCCAGTTTTTATTATTCGAGAACCAGTACAATTATTACGGAGAAAAAATCTCCTTTCTTCGTTGACTTCTGGCCATAATTCCTCGAACATTGACGTAGAAACGAAAAAATCTCGGTCTGTTTGGGTTTGTTTTCAGGACAAAAAGGTCCTGGAAAAGTTGACGAAATTTTGAGGTTTTCTGGCGTCGATATATGGAACTACGGAACAAATAAGGGTCTGAAATTTTGATTAGAGAGGTCGATTGTGTTGGAAACCATTACGAAGCTTTATAAATCCAGAAAGTCAATATAATACGAGAGAGCACACATTAAGGTCGATCTTAATTAGCGGTAATTTAATTAGGATCGGCGGCGTGACGGGCGCGTCGTGTATACACGGTTGTTTCTTGGGGCAGGTCCGAGACTTGAATGGAACGTATATAAAGGAAAAAAAAAAGAAAATATAGATGGTGAACGACGCACACATAGACCACAGGTGTATCTGGCTTTGCGCATAAACAACACGCATGTAATAATTAAGACGAGTTCGCGTTCGCGATAGCCTGTCGGTGAATGCTCTTTCTTTCTCTCTCTCTCCTCGTCATGGAAGTTGACCGCGTAAATTTCTTTCGCGGGTGTTGGGGCCGTGAGCTCTCTTTCCTCTCGCTCGCTATAATAGAGCTCCCGTATGTTCACGTTTTATCAGCTTCCCCGTCTCATAAGAGACCCGGTACAGGCGCAATAAACTAATAAACCTGATTGCTATGCAACGCTACTCGGCTTCGGATAACACGAGCATCTTCCTACGTAAATTATAAATCATCATTATTCAAGCGTGATCCGGATGCTCAAACACGTTATTATTCCATGCAGATATATCGTCTGCTGTCTTCCTTTTTTTCTACTACCGATCATCTCGTAATCGGATGTTGGGAGAGTTCTGTACATGAGAGAGTTCCAAAAAGTCATTTCGTCTGAATTTCGCGAATAACCGTAGCCTTTGAAAAAAAATTTCCATCGGATTGAAACGTTTTTCTTCGCAAACTACAAAGAGAGACAAATCTGTTGGAAATTCCACTGCTGTTACTTGATCGTTCAGCGTAAGCGCTCATTTCTGGTCCTCGTCCGCCTGTAATCGTGTCTCTAGCTTTGGGGAAATGTGGATATGTTTCGTAATTTGCTTTTAATTAGACGATCGAGGGAGCATGGAGAATCGCGTCCCCAGACTCATCGCATCGGTAGGATAATGATCTGCGAACGATTCTAGTTCGAAGTTTCATCGAATGAACTTAAAAACGAGGTTTTCGATTGTTTCGATTCCCATATCGGAGATTTTATTGTCAGTTTCACAATACAGTGCTAAAATGTCATCTGCAACAATGGTACGGAATGAACGGATTGGCTGCTCCGCTCTTACTCGTGCATCGCGCTCTGCTGCACTGAGATTTTCTTCTGTTTTAATGATCTTCGCTGCCAAAGTCCTCATGACAGCGTACGGAGTTAGCAACTGAATAATGGTATTGTACCGCAGCGTTCGGATTTCTATCGTTAACAAGCGCGCGCGGAGGGAAAGAGATATCGAGTGAGCGAGAGGGAGAGAGTCTCGATCCTCTCCTGAGGACACATACACGTGCATATATTTACCGCTCGAATCTGGTGAGCAAAGCAGAGCAAAATGTATGTACGCACGGCAAAAATAATACAAGCACAACCGAGCCGTTTTCTCTATACAGTGACTTTGCGACATGCCGTTCGAAAGCAGACTACCGGGCATAAAGATCCCGAGGCCGTAACTCAGCCGCTCCCACAATGCGTTAGCATTAACGCACTTCTCGTTATATACCTTTGAGTTTGTTCGCAACGTCGTATAGTGAATGCGCCTTTGGATAGCCACAAACACACGTACAATTTAGCAGGATTCCGTCGACGTGTGTTCCGTCGCGGCGTCAGTGTGTAGTAAAGGTGTGCTCCTTGTACGGCGAGGCCGCGACCGAGACTACGAGGTTATAACGCATTATCGGGAGACCTGAGCGTAATCCTGGGATCCTGCAAATCTTTTCTTTTTTTTTTTTGCACTGCCTCAGAGACCCGAGGACGTATATTATGTGTTGAGTGAAATAATATAAACGCAGGAATTCCTTGGAACAGCGATACTAAACATTGCTCTGTATAAACCTCGTTACAACCGACGACTCTTGCTCGCCTATACAATTATAAACGAATACACATTTACGAATGTGACCCATATGAAAAATGCCCACTATCACGCTCCACACGCCGCAAGAGCCTTACTTACTTAATCGCCCTCGGCTTAAATCCGAAAGATTTTACGATCATTGCTATAATCTGGAAAGTGTTGATTCCAAGCTCGCCTCATTTCAAAATTTATTATCCCGAGAATTATATTTTGCCAGCGCGATAAATGCTTTGCCGCGGTATTTGAATAATAGACGATACACTTTCCGTTTTTTTTTTTTTTCCATTTCCATTCTTTTCTCGGCAGTAACGGTATTTTTTAAATTATTATTCCCGCGGGCGTAATCTTGGGAGAATTTATCGGAGCACCGCATCTCTTTCATCTAATTTTTTTCGATAATTTAATTTTTCTGTTACTTTTCTTTTGAGACGCCCCAGAGCCTTGCTCGAAGCGAATTCTTGCTAATGCGGCCACACAAGCAAGTTTAGCGAGCTCGTCGAGCGCTGCTTAACTTTGATCGCTCGAGCCACATACCGATCGGGCACCCATCGCTGTGGCGGGTCTTTGCCAGTAAATTATATTAATTGGCTGTCGTAATCTTTCGTTAATAATTATCCGCTCAATAAAGAACGATCTGTATGCCCGAGTCCTGCGAACATGGCGACCGGGCTGAATCACAGTAAGAAACAAATTAAGCAAGACAGTGCATATATCAATTAATGGGTATACAGTATCCTTCTTATGTTACGCACGTGCACGTCTCGCCATGTTTCAAATAAGCCGTCCGATTGACGACTTCAATAAGAGTTGTTGCGGTTGCTGCTGCAGTATGCACGTGCAATCGCAACTGTAGCAGCAGCAGCAGCAGCAACAGGTTGACGTTGGAAGGAGCAGGGCGCGAGAGACCAAGAGAGAGAGAGAGAGAGAGAGAGAAGGAACGATCAGTCAGCCGAATAATTTGTTATCGCAGCACACACCGTCGCGTTGTCGCGCTGCGTTGACCAGCGTCCTTGTCCAGCATTCGCTGTACAAAAGCAGTTGATCCAGCAGCCGTGCTGTGTCGCTACTTCTGATATTTACTTCGTCCCCATCCATTGTACGATCCCTTTTTTTTCATCTCTCTATGTGCACTCTTTCGCGCTATGGAAATGAAACACGAGTACATGGTATGCAATACGGTAGCTGGAAAATCTCTAATATATTTTGTATTTCGCCAGATCTTCGAGAGATACGAGAAACGCGAAAGGCGTTATTATAAGCCCCCTTAAGCCACGCGCATATTGGCCATATATCATAAACGTATATTGCTGCGTTCTACTCGTATTGATAGCACGTATAATTAACTAGACAGTAATGGACGGTGCAGGGAGACGCTGACGGCGTAAAAAAGGACATATCTTGAAGGATCGTGGGCCGCGTTCCGCTAATCGAACGTTGTGAATGAATTTTGCTTATTCCCTCTGAAAAAAGAGAGGGGGAGCCTCTCGCGAGCCTGCATGTCTCTGATAAACGTAATGGCAAGGTTGTTGCAGTCGTAGGTGCGATCGCAATAAGTTGTTTTGTCATTTTCCCTTTTTATTCCACTTACCTCTGTCGTGAAATCGTACTCCTTCAATGTCAAAACTGTTGCTCATCGGAGGGAGAAACAGGCAGTACAAAACTGCAGAGACTCCTCGTCGTTGAAACTTGATTGAGAGTGACGATGCTCGCCGCTACTGACTCGGTGAATAATTTAGTACTCGCGACGTCCTCTTTCTCCTCCTTCAGCTCCCGGTGCCGATCGAACGATTCTTCCTTTTTGGGAGCAAGAGGAACGAGTCGAATTGTTACTTCTTCTTACAACGAACTCATCGTTCCTTGCTCTGGTCGCTGTAGTCAATTTCCGTAGCCACAAATTACCACTTTTTTGTTGTTGAAATCTTTCGGTTTTAACTTACTCGAAAAAAGTAAATGGTCCCTCTTGTTATTTAAAACTTATCACGTACTCTGAATTACACATAAATCCTGTTCTCAAATCCGGCACATTGAACCACTCATTTTGCTTTTCGAATATAAATTAGCCGAGGTTGGAGCACTTAATCGCAATTAGGATTAAATTATATCTCTCGTTGCGCGCAGAAGTCTAATTACGTACTCGTTACTCACGTGGCATATTGAGCATGGTCAGGGCCCCGAGATTGCGGAGTTGGGATCGTGATTATTGAACCGTACAGGATATATCGATCGAACGAGAGATTGCTCAAAAAATAGGCTGCTGAGTTTTGAAATCGGGAGCTCGTCGCCTCGATTTTGTCAATCGAGCTTTCAGTTCATTATTTCCCACAAACAATCTCATATCTTTGCTCCGTTCGTTGATTGGCCGAGGACGTAGCGTTGCAGGGACTATGAAAGAAAAGGATTTACGTCGAGTCTCACTTGTGCGTCGTGTACTCGAGGAAGCAGCAGCAGAAGAAAGAGAGACAGGGACGCAGCAAACACACGGAGTGTGTGTAGGTGCATCTCTGAATGGAGTCGCACGGGGGCTCTTTGTACGCGCAAGGTATATATCCTCGCACATATTGCAGCGCGTACGATACGTTGCTGTACTACGACGAGCACCGATACTCTCGTATATACGTAGGAGCGAGAAGAGTTGAATGGAGAAAAGTGAAGGAGAGTCCGCACACGGCTTTCACGGCGCGTCTTCTCGCTCGTACGAGAGAGACTTCACCCCGGCGCTTACTTACCTGCTCGTCCTTTTCCTTTATCGTGTGCATATAAAGTCCATAAATATACATGTGTATAGTAATCCTCAGAGAGTGGTCACATAACGTGACATGTGAGCGATGCTTACTCTCCCACAACGGAGGAGCGGCGAATGGCTGGTGGAAGATGATGTTATAATGGTTGGGATAGTCGTCGTGTCGGATGGGGCACCGATGTAAATACGAATGAGCGTAAAGTCCAAATACATATCTATATACGAGGATATATATATTTTCCATTAATATAAATCGTACATTCATGCGAACGGTCGTGGTTGCGAGTGCGGACAGGAAGTCCGAGTCTCCCCATAGACGTCGTCGTTGTCGTCGTCATTTCGTACCGTGATGAGAGAGAAAAGGGAGAGAGAGAGAGAGAGATGAGAGCGGAGAGTCACGCGGATCTTCGCATGGCGAGCCTTAACGTTCGTTGGCGAGAACCTCCTACGCGCACGCAACTCGTTCCAAGTTGAAAAGAAAAAAGAAAAATATAAATAAAACACCATAATAGAAGAAAAAGAAACATCGGAAAGATGCACGTAGCTTTTTTCCATTCTCGCGCGCGTAACCATCAACGCGAGAGGAAACCGAGAGCGTAATGTCGGAGTCGCTACGAAACACGATGAATTTCGCTTATACGAAATATGTATACAAGTTTGTTGTAGCGAGAGTGAGCGCGAGAGACGAAAAAGTACGCCGGAGAGACTGAGAATGAGAAGGATGAAAATGTATGACTGGGAATCGCGCAAAGTCTCGAACGTGCACGCGATTCATTCACGAATGTGATTATTTTTATAACTCATCGCGCTCACTCGAGAAACAACATCGGTGTGTACGTCCGTATTAATGCACACACACGTACACACAATTTATATCGTATAACGTATTTGTAAAACGCACGTGAATGCAAGTACCTCGTGTATACGGTCGAGTCGTTGGTCGTCGTTGAATGAGACAAGGAGGGAGTCTCTTTCGTGTTAATGGGAATCATATATAAGTATCACATGCGTCTGTGACACCTGTTTGATTCGATAATTATTATTATTCGTCCTCGTGTATCTCCTGCTCCTATGTCGACGATAATTCTCGTGAATTATTGTTACCACGAGTTCTTTTTTTTTCTCTCCCATTTTTCCTCCTTTCTTCTCTTTCCAAACACAAAAGATTTTTTTCTTTCCTAGAGGAAATGACTGTAATAATCAATTCACGAGACGGTGGTTTGGTCGAGACGCGTGATACGAAATTATCGTGTTTGCACCGCTGGGTAATGTGTACCTATTTCTCCATTCACAAAAGCCGCGAGAAAGATTCACTCGCGACGCAGCGAAACATGTGCAACAATGTGGCTTCTCGCATTTTTTTCTTTCTACCGCGACTCTCGCGATGATACAAAAATTCTTTTCTTTCGCTGCTGGATCGTGGCTTTTTAGGATTTTTATTTATTTATTTTCGTTTCGTTTTTCACACGCGATGTATTATATCTGTGTGTAAAGAAAAGGAGGGAGAGAGACCAAGAGAAGGCGAAAGTAGGAAGGACGAAGATGAAGATTATAAAAGGAGGAAGTGGAGAGAGTCAGGTCCGCACGGAACGTGGCATCGTACCGATGTGTCTATAGATATATTTGTATTATCGGAGGTGAAGCCTCGGCATGATTGTTACGTCAGAAAAAAGGCGCCGGGGCAAAAAGCGTGGATAATTTAAATTACATTTCTCATCATAACCTGCGCCCGAGAAAGAAAGAAAGAGAAAGAGCGCAAGGGAGCAGCCCGCTTAAACCAACACTGGCTTTTTGTCGGCTGGTTTAACGCCCTCGGTGGAAAGCATGTATACTCTCCGAGCGCTTCAGTTGACTGTAAGAAAAAAGAAATATACCGCTTAGAGGAGAGAGGGAAGAAAATGAGCAACAAATGGTTGAGATGGCGACGCTGCTGGCGCCTTCGGTATTTCTGGTGATATTCGATTGTGACGTAACAAAACGTCAACAATTGCCCAACAGCGCTACGCGTCGATAGGGAAACTGGATACGTTTTATTTTCGACTCTGAGACAAACAGGAAAAAATTGAGGTGAACGTTAGAACGGAACAGCATGACGCACGGCGCTCCTTGTCCCCTGGTCTGCTCTAGTTTAATTCTGCTAGTTCGAAAGATTCGTGCTAGTCTCCGCACGACATGCTGCACAATTATGGAATTACTATATAGGCATCGAGAGAGTTTTGAAAAAAAAATCATAACGATAAAATTGAAAAAAAAAAAAAAAACGTAGACAGGGATGAAAAAAGGCGAATGCACGCTTTATAATAAGACAGCGTGTAGATCGCATGTATATCATGGGGTGCGCGCGGCATCTGTGTTCCGCGCGCACGAGGTGCAGAAAGAGCAGATCGCGAACTGCGGGCGGCTCGTGAACAATGGGGGCCGAATCTGTAGACACTCCTTTCCCTTCTGCTCCGGAGAGAAAGGGAGTCAGGAAGAGCCGAGTCGAAGTTAAAGCTACCGCGAGAGCGGATGCTCCTTTCCGCTGTATATTCCGGGCCGCGTAACAAGGACGAAGTCTCTCGCAACGTCAGAGCACGGACCAGGACCTCTGAACGCGCATCCACCGCTAGAATACGACCGCCAGGATAAAGGGAGTTTGGTGTGAGAAGGAGAACAGCAAAAAGCTTGATCAGGGAGCATATAGGGCGTGGAGGTCTCCGCGGAAGGAGCACGCCATATATCAACATTGTACAGATAACGAGCCTCTCCCTCCCCTTTCCCTCGGTACCGTCTCCGCGGACGAGAGACTAGCGTGTTGTTGCTACGGACTTGCTCTGCCCGAATAATGCTGCGCGCGTCTTGCACTAGAGCCCTCGCTAGAGCCTTGCTATCCTGCTACTGACTCAGCATTTCTTGTCCTTTTTCCACTTTTCTCGAGGATTAAAAAAAGAAAACGAAAAATCTTTGGAATCGTTTTTCTAAGATTAACAATCATCACCGAAATCTCTGAGTTGCCATGACTAACTTTTTTTTAAATTATTGTTTCGATGAATAAAGTCGAATGAAAAAAAAGTAGGTCGTGACCTTCGGGTCAAGAGGGAGATTCATTTCGTATTCCCAACAATCATAACAACTCCGGTCCGTGGTCTCTTACTCTCGATGTTACCTTTTGGAAGGGGTCTTCCGCGTGGAAAGATTCACAATAGAGCCACTGGGTTACGCTCCGAGTGGTCCGAATCGTAATTCCCTTCCGCCATCCTGGATTCAACTCGCCGCCAATAATTCTTTCTTTCTGTGTGACCGCGCGCACAGTAGCGGTTGCCCTTTGAATTATATTTTGTTTCTTTCTTTGTTGATTTACCTTTTTTTTGTGTGTTGTCCTTTCTTATATGTTCGATCTGCGTATATGAGAAGAGAGAACTGCATTCGACTTTATTCGTTCTTGGCTCTTCGGCTTTATTCCTGCTCCCGATCCTCTTCATTTTTATATTACAATAATAGGAAGCAAAATAAACGAGTCACAAACGTTTTCACCACGCTTCGAACGCATATGTTGTGACTAAAATATATAAACTTCGCGTTCGAAGTTTTTGTATGGTCGCGGTGGCGGTATTTAGTAAGGAAAGAAAATGAGAAGGGTGTGCTTCGCGACAATGCACTTTGATCTGCTCCTCTCTCTTTCTTTCTCTCGCCACAGTAGCCGGTGGGACATTGTAGGGCTTATAAGGCAATCGCGTATAAATCAAAGGGCTAATATACCTAGGGAGCATCGAAGAGAGAGAGTGAGAGACAAACGGAGAAAGAAAGGTGGAAAAGGAGGAGAAGAAAGAAAGATCTCTGGTAATGCAAGCCGGGGGCATCTCCTCGCGGCGGAGGTCTTTTTATCGGCGAAGTAAGACAATACACATTTACATACGTACGTTTTTTTTCTCCGTCTCTCTCTCTCTCTCTCTCTCTGTCGTTCTTTTTTCTCCTTCCCTCTCGGTCTTGTTCTCGCTTCTCCCTTGGATCGCCAGCGGGTATCCAAGCAGCGTGAGCAAGCCAACACAGCAGACAGAGTAATACGACTTTGGCGAGTTTAGCCGGTGGCCGAAACGAGGCATATGGGCTTTGCTTGATCGCGGAGAGAAAAGGCCGCGCGGTACGATGAAGTAAGCATAGCAATTACTGCGTTGCTTCGGGCTCCCTTGCGGTACGTCATATGGATCCCTTCAACCCTTGTTTCTTTTCCACTCCTATTTACTCGTTTTAGCCCAAAAAATTTCTCATTTCCTTGGAACGTGATAGGGAAAAATTCGAGATTTTTTCGATCGCGTTACATGTAAATTTTGGGGGTCCGCAGATTTTATCAGCAGAGAGGGATGATGGAGTATTTCGCGAATGATTTCGCGGTTATAATGTCGTTAGTTTCTGTCGCGGATTTATCGGACGTTTCGGTAGTAACGTGTTTTTTCAATCTTTCTCATTAAAAAAGAAAGATATACGAAACTCAATCAACAAGCACATACATTGAGTGGATTGTAAATCGTGCACCGAAGGGTCAGTAGAGTGAGGCCAATGCCGCAGGACACTGGATCGAATGTGCGAGTGGATATATATATCGTTGGCTGGGCGGGATAAAGACCGGGCAGAAGGAAAGCAGCAGAAGATGCTGCTGGCACGAGAGCATATTCTCTCTTGTCTATCTTTATCTCTCTTTCTCCCTTTTTATGCTTCTTTCTCTTTCGTCTTTCTTCGAAGGTTAACGAACGTCCCCCCGGGCGATGTTCATACATAAAACGTAGAGGAGCGAAGATTCGCGGTTATACGCGTATGTGTACTGTATATAGGCGTATATAAACTCGCGGAATGAGGAGAGGAGTCTCTCCACGTGGAAGTGGGAGACGGAGAAGAGAGACGGAGGCTCCGCATTTGGTAGAAAGAGAGAGTATCGCGCGCGAGCTGTGCGAAATCTCGAGAGCGTTGCGCGTTGACGTAGAAGAATTTAGGAGCGACGGCGAGAGCAAAGGCCCAGTTTGCAAGCGGCCAGGGTCCTTTGAAGTCTAAAAACAATGGCATTGTCTCTTCAGCGCGGGTCTAGCGGAGCAAGTGAGAGAGCTTCGCGAAGGTCCTTTTTGTCCTCGTCCATTTTCACCCCTGCCACTTTCATCTTTCTCCTCGTCGTGCTCTCGCTCTCTCTCTCTCTCTTTCGTCTCCGAGTTTCTATTCTTTTATCTCTCTCCCTCTCTCTCTCTCTCTCTCTTTACTATCTTTTCGCTCTTTCGTCCTTTTCCTTATATCCCCACCGCGTTTCATACGCTCGATGCGTTTCCCCACTCTGAAATATCCAGAAGTCGAGCTCGGAGACACTTTGGATCCTTTTTTTTCCACGTACGAAGAAATATCCTGGGTGGACCGGAGGCAAGATTTTTGGGATCGGTACGGGGCAAACTTTCGCTCACTCTATCGGCGACGAAGGGCCTCGTTTCGCTCTCTTTCAACGGCCAATTTACATTTTTCATTTACATCGCGGTGCGGTAGCAAGACCGTTCCGTCGTCGTATCCTCTCCGTCCTTTTTCTTTCCGCTGCTACTGTGTGTCCTGCCACCAAAACGCTTTGATTCCGCGATCAGAAGGACTCGAGAAAGAGAAAGAGAGAGAGAGAAAGTAAAAGAGATTGCCCGTACCACCTGCGTGCGCCGAGTCCTGGCGGTGTGTCCGAGACTCCTCCGAGGGAGATCTCGCAAATCCGATCGGGCAACTCTCCTGAAATTCACCGACGTCGTCCTCGTCCTCGTCCTCGTCCGGACGACACGACGAGGCGGGTTACCGCTTGCTCGCGTCATTATATCGCTTTACTATATCCACCAGACTCTCGATGCCGCGAAACACACGAAATAAGAGGGAAAGAGAGTGCTGAAACGAAAAGTATACGGCAGAAACATACTCGCCGCGGTCCTCGCAATCCCGAACAACTTTTTGGCAAAAGAGCTCCACTTTAAATTTATACCGCTCTGATAGCAATCTCGGTGGATCTACGCGTACTTTCCGGCAGCCCCGAATGCACCGTCGATCTTTGAGTCCCGATATACGCGTACATACTGATGTGCAATACCAAAATAGACTTTTCCATGTAACTTTATCAAAAATTCAATATTTTTATTCGCAATGTCGTTTCGATCGTAACCCCGACTCGTTGTATCCCAAGAAAATGAGGAATATCAACCCGTGTAGCCACGAAAACTTCAGGCGGCAAGAATTTTCATCCACGTGGCCCAGCAGCTTTTCTCATAATTATTCCGGATTATGCTTTTTTTAAAAATATGACTCGTTCATCTACAATTCCGCGCAAATTAAATGTCGGTACCTCGACTAGTAATAACATGGCGTTAGAATAAAAAATAATAAAAAAACAGATTTTCGAATTCGTTTTCGTAAATTCGACCATTTTTTTGTGAAAAATCTTGTGTTTACCGATTTTCCGACCCCTGAAAAGAACCCCACGAGTTTGCAATCAGTACAATTGTCGATGAGACAGGACGTTTTGAAAACTCGAAGTGCATGCAAATTCGCACCTATCTCGTGAGTATGTTGGCCCAGAGGTAGTGTGGTGACTACGGGTTAATATTATTTTATTTGCACTGCATCACGATGATGTTGACAAATGATTAAAAAAAAGTCATGGCAACTGGCCCTCGCGACAGACCGAAATGCGAGGCTCGAGAATTGGCTCCGCGAGCACGGGAATTTGGATAACGAACGACGAAGCTGGAAATTCAATCGTGAAGTTCTACCAGAAGCGAAATAATTCAGTGACATCGAGTAATATGTACAGAGGACTGGCAAATTTAAGGGAGCGGGCGAGACCCCAGGGAAGAGAGAGAGAGAGAGAGAGAGAAACGGGGAGCGAGAGGGCGGGAGGAAGAAAGTCGAGTTAATTTTGATATTAATGAGGAGTGCACGAACGCACAGTGGTACGGTAGCACGAAACATTTATCGGCCGACACGCGTGGGTCCGGGGGAAGCACACGGGATAATATACGCGAAAGGCGCACCAAGGCGTATGAGAGCGTTTATTAATCGTGGCAATTAAAGGGGCGCGCGTCATTAATCGTACCGCGGTGCCTTAATTAGAAATCATCAATTTCGCGGTAAGATGGCGCGACGCCGACACGCGAGGAGTTTCTACTTGCATGATTAAACCGAGCCGGCGCTTTTAACTTGTCCAAACAAATGCCAACGATAAATATCGAACGTCGCGCTTCTTTATCGGAAATTCTGATCCACTCATTCACCGCACCCTTTCTTAGGCCACCCTCTTCCCTATTTTTCCTTTTTTCAAATCCGCACAAACGTCGTAACGTGTGTGTGAAAAGTCTCGAGTTCGATTCCGGGATGATCCGCGTTCCTGGCTCTTTGCACAACATTTTTCACGTTAATTATAATGATAAATACATCGAACTCGACGTACTTGTATGTGTTATTATCGGTGCGGGTACGAATTTCATACGAACCGCGTAACTGCCTCCTCGGAAACGTCATTCGATATATTTCATTTCTAATATGGAAACCTTTCGTTCAATTCGTCGCCGTGTACTTTTTATCACGAATTTTTTTATTTTTTTTCATTTTTTACTTTTTTTTCGAACCGAGTACGAAAACAGCAGTTCTCCCAGTGACTTTTTATCCACGTTTCGCGCATAACTATTCGCCTCCGCTAAAAGCCTCACGTCACTTTTTGCTAAGAATGAATAATTCCATTCTTCTGGCTCTTCCCGCTCCGCGCCATCTCGGGAATGACTTGCTCACGTGTCCAAGTAGCTAATACATATACAGTACAGTGTGTATTCCGCACATACACCCGGAACGTCTTTCTCCCTAATGTCCTCGGAGCTCGGGAGAAGGGGCAAAAAAGTAGCTCCAACTTTTTACTCCGTGAACTTGGCTCTCGAGCGCGTCTCTTGCCTTGGCGAGTTTCGGTTCGCTTCGGGAGATGAAATTTCAAGCGAGACGTCGCGCGGGGAACGTTAGGGATTCTCGCGGCTGTGCAATGCTGCTAGATGCTAGTCTTTTCCGTCGGAAAGACCAAGACGAAAACGACATGCCCGACGACCCTCGGCACGCAAACACACGCGAAAAGGTCAGGGGAATCGCGCGGCCATGGAGCGCGTTTATTCATGTCAAAGATGCGACCATAAAGCTTCTTCTTCCGAGAATGACATCGCTCGTACACTTCTTGCTCGCTCGAGTCCCTTGGCTCTGCGTCGAGGGAGGGCGAGAGCGAGAAACTACAAGATTCGAGGGAGACAGAGCAAGAGGCAATCTCGAGGCTTTAGTTTCAAGTTATTCCGCATATTCGCTTTGAGGCTTTGGTAAAAAAGTAATGCCATATCGGAAGAGTGCAGAGAATGGCTCCACCATCGAAAGCAGCACCGTTTACCCGTGCCACACGAGAATTGGACGCACCAGGAGCGAATCAATATTTCTCATTGAAAAAGGTTCCTCGGTCCTACAAACGCCCACGCACAATGAGCCCTTTTAACTTTCGACGATCAATGATCATCCATCTGGCGATGAGTTGCCAGTCCGCACTTCCTTCACGCTTATTTACCCGCTGGCTTCTCCCTTTTTTATTTTTCATTCAATCTCCGATAATTTATCGTCGAAAGAACATGATGCATCGATCCTTTATTGATTCACACAGACGATACGAAACAACTCGTTTTGTCAAAATGACAATTAACCTTTCGAATTAATCTCTCCTTCGATATGTATCGTCAGGTCGAAGAAAAAGTTTGCAACTAAGTGATAAACCGCTTGCCAGGCTGATAAGTAGTTACAGCCATCACTCGATCAGGCCAGGAGCGCTCGCACGAATCCAGGAAAAAATAAACATTGTTCTCGGTATACGAGACAGCGTGTAATTTGGTTAAACGTATACGAAGCGAACGCGGTTATCAATGGAATGTATTATTTTCTCGCGAGCACTTGTGCAAGAATCCTCCGTACGATAATCATATTTATTACTCGGTAATTGCTTTTTTGTTTCCTTCCTCATTTAGTGAATCGCTGTAACGCAACCTCGCAATCATTCATTTCGGAGTACGCGGCGTTCGCCTCGTTAAAATTTACTGAGAATTTTTTTTCGCCACTCGGGAATATTCATGGTGAGTGACGCATGTTCGACCGACTATTAAGCCTCGTAGATCGATTAATCAGCTGACCCACCAACCGTTAAATAAGATCCAGGGGTTACCGGCATTTCCTTCGCTCGCTATTCAAACGAATCAAACGAAACGAATCTTTTGCGAGTGCTGCATGTTCTTATATGACGTAACGAGAACACGTGGAACACTACTTCGTGCTCTTGAGGTCTCTCTGGTTCACTCGGATCACGTCTCAGCCACTTCAGTCGTCGTTCAAATCTTGCTTCACAAAACGAAGCGAAAATCTGTCACAACGTTCTCTGACTCTCTTTCTGTTTCTCGAGTGATATATCAGTCGATGCATCTCGAGCCATTTCCCCATACAGTTCCACATAAGATTCCCTTTGAGACTTTACATGTTTTCTAATTAAACGTGATAAACAAAAGGTTCAGGTTGACTAGAAATTAGTCAATGAAATTACTACGTCAACAGCATGCTCTCGACAAAGTACTCGGGCTTGCGCCGCGCGCACCGTCAACATTTCACGTCACGATGTCATTAGTGCGCATCCCACACTTGCACGATAATACCCGACATTACATAGACCTTCTTTCGGTACCGTTATTATCGTTGTTATTATAATGATTATCGGGTCATTACAGTAGTTCGAAAAATCCTCGATCGACCAATTTCATGCCGTTTATTACTGGAACTCGTTGAAAGTTTGAGTTTCCAATACAATAACGAAACTGTTTCTTTTGATAGAGGGAAGAAAATGCTTGATTTCGATTGTGAGGGGAAAATCTGTCGCGAGCCCAAATCGTTTCTAGCCGAAAACTTTTTAGGACGTTGTAGGGCGACGATCGAGGCTAAATTTTTGTTTTTAGTTTTTCTTAGATACAAAATGGTTTGCGAGCCTGAGTTCATTCGGAAAAGTTGTTGCTAATTGACTATAGAACAACAAACTCTAAACCCAAGATTTTCCGAGGTAATCTGTACTTGTTATTCAATAAAAAAAAATTCGAAAAAGTTGGACGACCTATTTTTTTGAAAAATCAAATAAATCTTCTTCGATTTTACGTAAAAGTGTGTGCAAAGTTTTAAGAAGCTTCACCATCCAGAAATCGAAATATTTAATGTTGAAAATTGCAACTTTTACCACACACGCTCTTATGGAAAACTACTGAACATGATGATTTTTCTGAATAAAAAATATCTCGACTTCTACATCGCGAAACCTCTTGAAATTGCGCGAGCTATTAGATATCACTATTTCCTTTGTGTGCTGCAAATTTAGAGGAATTCTATCGATACAGAATTTAGCATACACGTCCTTAACTCTTGCTCTTCTCGCTCGCCGACGAGTGTGCGTAGATCTTGGAACAAAGTTCCTCTTATTTCTCTTGCCTCTAGAAAAGGTGCCCGCGACCCGGAGAGAGACAGAGAGATAAAGCGACGAGAGGCGGGGGTTCAAGGTTCAGAGGTCCGCGGTGCTTCACACTCACATGCGAAGTATGTGACTCACGAAGTTTCGAGAGAAGTGCGTGTTTCTGTATCGCTGTGAATCCACGCAAGAGAACAGAGTTTTTTTTGCCCATTCAGCTCGCCGACCAGAGGGAACTCCCACTCTCGCTGATTTCGTTTAAAATGCGTAGATCGCACATTTTTTCTCTACAATATTGTCAGGCTTCGTATATCCTCGCGACTTTCTTTTGCGTGCCTGCCTTCTGGACCGCGAGCCGAATGTAAAAAACAAATTTTATCGCAACACATAACTGCTGGACGTGTCTGGGAAAAATGAAAATAAAAAACAATGCCACGATGGATACTTGGCGTATGAGAGTTCTGGAAAAAAAAAAAAACGAGGAAAAAGTGCTGGATCGTCGGCAGAGACGAGGACGACAGTCGTAAGGACCGTAACTCGAGAGAGAGTGACTTCTCTCCTTGTGCAGTTGTCCTCTGTGTGTGACACCTGAGGAATTTGCGACTCCATCTCACTTTATTCTCTCGAGAGGCGACAACATCTCTTCTACACTGTCCCGCGTCTATAATTTATCCGAGGGGATACAAATAAATGTATATAATAATCGTATGTGGAGGCTAGCTCGGTATGAAATCCATACTATTTATTTTGACGATAAACATACACATGTCTTTATAAAATTTCGCCTCGATTACTATGATCCAAGAGGTGATTGCTAGATTTCCAATTCCCCTCTGACTTCTTGATAGCTGCGCGATGTATCTACGCGTCCTCTGTGTCTTGCTCGCGTACCATTCAGATTAGGTCCCATTAAGGATCACTATGCCAATGACCTTTTTCTAGCTCGTGGATAAAATACACATTTGCTTCTGGGATAAAAATAGATAATGATACTTTTCATATGATTATGGGACGGCTCAAAATTATAACTCGAACGTCAGAAAAATGGTTAATAAACATTTCACGGTCGTGTTATTATAAACAGAATTTTTAGACATTCGCGAAAATTCTTTTTTACTAAGACGTTACGTTTTTTTTTTTCACTCGTCATTAATTAAATTTTTCAATTTTTTCAAAACTTTTTTTTGACATTCGGAACTTTTGGTGCTCCATAGAAAAAAAAGATGAGATTTGGCAAAGAGGTGGAAGTTGCTGCTGAAGAGAAAAGAATGAGAAGAAGAGGAAGAACAAGACGAGGGAAGAGTTAGGTGTAGGCGGGGAAGAACGCGCGGGCGCGTTGCGACGGCGTCGTCGGGTCGAACGACGGGTCGGTGGGATCGAGACGAAGTCGGAGGTCACGGGTCGTACGGCGCATAGCCCTGACCTCCGACCTACCCCTACCATGTTAACGCTCGCGGATCCCTCGCACTTTTTCTCTCTTCTATCGCTGTCTCTCTGTTTTTTCTCTCTTCCTCGCGGTCTCTGTTCTCGTGGTTGTCCGCCCGCCCGCGCTACTACCTCAAGACAGAGCCCATGCGAGCATTATTGGGATCCACGCGCTCGTGGTTAGCCTCGAGAGTTCGAGAGGCTCGCGCGCGACACACAACCGCGTTTTCGCTCAACCGATAAACTTTTTTCAAAAATAGACAACACGAAATCTCGCCGTTTCGATCTCATGCACTCCAGAATGATAAAAACGCAAAATATTCCATTAACTTTCCTGTCATTTCTGTTAGAAAATCGTTCCTTTTCACGTTTCGTTGCCTCGAAAACGAAGCAACTGGTGATTTTGTGAAAAAGTGTTTCCAAGTGCGTTTCACGTTTCCTCCGAGTTGTGTGACACAGTGTCTTGCAGTTTCAATGTACCGGAGATTCTTCTCAGCTGATTTTCGGATGTTTACCTCTCACGAGGATTTTTTCTTGTAGGGCTTGGTATTTCCGGGATATATTCAGCACGACAATATCGAAGAATTCGAGGCAATTGACAGAAGGTGATTCCCAATGCTTTAAGAATTATATGCTCGAGTTTCAAGTTCTGTAATAATAAAATCATTTATGGTTCAGTTTCCAATCCGTGACAGTTTTCGCTGTGTGATGAGACGAAGAAATGTTGTTTGCGTGTAGAGCACGTAGCAGATAAAAGCCTCGACAACTCGTGCCGTTGAGAATTTTTATTTATTTACTTGAACGATTGACAGAGAGTCGGGCAATCGTATAGTAAAGAGGGTGTGTCGTGAGTCGGTATTGAAATAAGTTATACAGAGCGCGGTTATAAAGTCTTATCGGGTCATTCGCCAGTCTAATGACGCATGACATAAGTGTATTGCGGGCTCGTTCAATCTCTCATTCTCGTTTCGACTTATTCTTCGCTTCCACCGCACTTCAATCTCATGGTGCCTCCCGCTCCGTTTCTCTCATTTTTCTCTTTCCACACTGGTTGAGATTTATTCCTGCTTAATAATCGTCCATATTCACCATCTTCATTCCTCTGCTTTTTGCGCTCTTTCATTTCTCTCTCATTGTACGCGCGATGACGAACGCCGATGAACTCACACAGGGTCGTTGATTGCTCCGAGACTCGATTTTTCTGCTCGCCCAACTCGTAGCTAAGCGAGAAAGATAGACAGCGACAGAGCGAGATTCCAGCAGCAGGAAATCATTGAACGTCTCGTACGTACCGTACTACGCACGGCAGGACTGGATTTTATGATAGCTCCGACAATTTAGATCGCACTTATCGTTTTCTAGATTGATCGGTTACAGCAACGTGCCTGCTTCCTCCATCATTTTTTATCCAGCCTTGTTTCTGTCGGAATCAATTTTTCAGAAACGAGATCTGAATGTTGTCGTTTATGCAATATTTTTATTCGAGTTGTAATCAGAAAATATCGATTCATTTTCTTTAAGGACGTTGTATGCTAAATTTTCTGTCCATAGAATTTCTTTAAATTTGCACCACACACAGAGAATAGTGACATCTAATAGCTCGCGTAATTTCAAGAGGTTTCATAATGTAGAGGTCGAGATATTTATTTAAAAAAATCACAATTTTCAGTAGTTCCTCGTAAGAGCGTTTGTTAAAAGTTGCAATTTTTAACATTAAATATATCGATTTATAAATGGTGAAGTCTCTTAAAACTTTGCATACACTTTTATGTAACATCGAAGAAGCTTTATTTAGTTTTTCGAAAAAATCGGTCGTGAAGTTTTTCCGAAATTTTGTTTATTGTATAACAAATACAGATTACGTCGGATAATCTTGGATTTAGAGTACGTTGTTCTTTAGTCAATTTGTAACAAAATTTTCTAATGAACTTAGGTTCGCGAGCCATTTTGTATGTGAGAAAAAATGAAAAGAAAAATTTAGATTTGACCGTCGCCTTATAATGTCCTTAAGAGAAAATTGTGGACGTGTTTTTGTAATTATTGATTTTTCTAGAAAAACGATATAATGAATAGAAATTTTTGAGCAACAAGTTCAAGAGTTGCCTCGACTACTGTAATTTCTGTAAGTGCCTTTGGCGATAGCGGCAAAAAAAATCCACATCCCGACCAGTTTTATCGTTAGATCTTGCTCGTGTTTTTCTTCTTTCTCTCTGGTTATCGCACCCTTATTCCAAGGGTCATTGAGAGTTCCTCCTCGTATGGCGAAGTAGTAGAAAAAAAGGAATGAAAATCGTGCAAATGCGGCGTATCAAAAGTCATCGCGAGAGTCTACGCGCTCGTTTTTTGTCGGAAATGGTTTAAGCAGCACGGGCACGACCCATTGACCCTGCCAGGAGTCAGCAAAGTCGAGGTCTCTGTCGCGCGCGGGGAGAACCCAAGCCGCGAGAATATAAAGTCGCGCGCGGTTCAGAAACTCCAGCGCGAGTGAATTTCGTTTAATTCTTTTTCGGATCCCCAAAAAACAAATTCTTTGAGATTTATTTTGAGCAAACGTTTTTTTTTTTTTTTTCTTCAAGTAACTCGCAAAAGTCGGAAAGACTCCGAAGTAGATTATTATACGTGAAACGTAGACTTGAGAAATTGTAATCCGCCGCGGCGAAACCGTTGCGGACGCCGACAAAATCGGAATACGCAAAAATGCTTCTCGAGAGAGAGGTCAGAACCCCGGCTGACCCTTCGTTTTGAAATTCACCAGCAATGTTGCACGCAGATTGCAGATTATATTCATTGGTCAATATTTTCATTCCCTCCGCATGCGGACAATGATTTATACAAAAAATAACAAAAAATATAAAGAAATTGACATTTACAGTTTTAACCTTTTAATGACACACGCAGATTTCAATCGACCAAAGAAATCTCCGCTCGAAACTCCACAGCACACACGTGAGTGTGTCTGCTTCCTTCTCTTTTCTCGCTATTAAATATTTTTTGGAGAGACCTTTCGTCGTTGAGTTCGCAGGTTCGTTAGCGCTTCACGTTTCATTCGTACAGAGTCTTTCTCTTAATTCTACGAACATAGAACTATAGAGAGGAATACAGGTATAGAGGCTTGTGCGGATTCGACAAATATCCTCTCTAACGCCTGGGCAAGCGAGAGCGCGGGTGACCTGACGTGGGCGCGGGCCACGCGTCGCTAATTACGAGCAATCAGCGGCGGACCACGATCGCATATAAACACATACAGACAAATATATATATATATATTTAGAAATTCATGTATATACGCGAATACAAATACGTCAGCGTTGGTGCGCGCGGCTGACACAGAAGAAAAATAAAACGATGGAGCCTCGTGCGCCAGGATTATGCAAATCCACCAACTAAAGGGCAACCAGAGAAAGCGTTTGTGCGATTAGGTGATCAGCCGGTTTTATTGCGCGAGAACTCGTACATACAAGATCGTGAAAACCCTTGCAAAAAGCTTCTGCCTAATTTCGTGGGTCACTGAGACCCTGCCGTGCTCGGCTTGTGGTTCCGTCTCTGTGCCAAGCTCTCGGTCGATATTATAAATAATTCACTAACACTTCCAAGAGAATCTCTTTTTCAACTTTTGCCCAAGTCAATAAAAAATTCCCGAATAATTATTTCTCGGCGTCCCGCATGTTTCTGGATTCCAAATCGTTGGCAAGAATTCAGCATTGAAAGTTCATGCAGGGTTGACGCGGTAAACACCGTTAAAGAGTTATTAGGAGAGCTTGAAATATCCTTTCGAACAAAATGATACACCTTTGGTCCACGTCCGAGGACTACTTCCGGTAGTTAAAGAGGAGAGGACGTACAGAGGGCGGAGTGAGATAGACAGCTCGTGGTATCTTTGAAGGAGTGCGAGGCTCACGAGGATTGCGTGTTTACCGGCACTAATGGTCTCTCCGTCTCGGCGCGTCGCTACCGGATGTAGAAGCAACGAGCAGAAGCTCTCGCTATGTACAAACTTCACATATATCTATATGTTAATATATAAGATAGGAATAAATACATACACGTGTGTATGTACAAGGCGTACATGTATATTTATGCCTCAATGTATATCGAGAGAGAGAAAGGTGCAAAGTTTGAATCGGTGCAGACGCTCTCGTAGATCCGGCTTTGCAGCAGCACCGAGAGGAGTATGCAGCATCCAGCCAGCACGAGAAGCTCTTTCGTACAGAACGTTTCTCGTTCACGAACGTGCGATAGGGTCCCAAAAGAAAAAGACAGAGCGAGAGAGTGTTGAAGAGAGAAAGAAGGAGAGTTAATGGAAAGAGAGAGAGAGAGAGAGAGAGAGAGAGAGAGAGAGAGAAAACCCCACCGACAACGCCTCCTTAACCTCCACCACCTACCGGAGGTCCGCCCACAACGCGTGCTCGTTCATTCCGACGAGAGCGCGGCGCACACCGCGAGCTCCATGCATATATCCGCGTCTCGACTCCCACGCGCGACGTGCGCCCGCGATCTCTTCTCCGTTCTCTCACAGCTTATTCTCGCAACTCGCAGCCTCCGCTCCTGTACTTTTCTTGCATCTGTAAAGCTAAATTGCTCACGCAACATACAGACACGAATATACTTCATGAGGGCAAAACAGCCCTCTGAAGATCGCAACTCCTCGCTGAACGCTAGACCGTGATTGAGTGCTTTGAAAAATATTAAAATTTATGCAGTTAAAAAATTTATGCTCAGCGATCCTTCATTATTGATGTGTATGACCGCATCAGCTATACACTTATATATACATTATTAGCAGCGCACCCAACTCTCTTTGGAGGGAGTTATACGATCGAGCGTAACGAGAGCGCGACCAAGACAGCAGGTGACGTAAATTTGCCGACTAACGCGCGGAAAATTACTCTTCGTCGTTGTCATCATTATAACCCCGCGCTCTTCGAATATTTCACTTTACGATCGCGGCTCTTGCCTCGCGACACTAAAAGACGGAAGAGATTGGTCAGCATAATAAAAAAAATTATTTGAATTAAATTGGCTGGCATGCGGGGAGGGGAATTCTATAGGGTTTTCAGCCAACATGTATATTGAGAAATCCTCGAGTTTACGTACACAACTCTCCTTACAAAATAACTCGATATAACAAAAATATTCTCTTTCTCGGATTTTCTCGATCTGCTCCGTTTGTCTCCGCGATAAGTCGACGGTATCTCCGCAAGCACACACACATTTTACCATGAATTTATACACACGTGGTTAATTGTGTATGCACGACAATTTTTCCGATCGAGACTTTATTGCGGATCTCTCGGTTACAACGTTTTCCTGGATATGTAAAGAGAGACCGAGCACGGAGAGAAATAGATCTTTGTAACGATCACGAGTCACCTTCTTTTGCGTACACACATTGCTTATGGTTTCGTACATGTTACATTGGCAACGAGACGTGGTTTATTACGAGCGATGTTGAGCCCATGTGAACGCTGAGATCACGCTCGAATACGCTATACACACACACGGTGTAGCTTTACCTTTCTAACATTAAAGTGGCAAAATTGTACGTAATAAAGCAATCGGTTCGCCATTGCTGTTTGTGGCCGATGTAATCTACACTTTTAACCCTTTAACAGTGTCTCCATGGGTATCAATGAAAAAAGTTTGTCCAGTGACGAAATTATTGGCAACGATTCGGATCAGTCGATTGGTTAAATAATTATAATAATTATTAAGAAATAAAGCAGAAAAAAAACACGACTTTTCAATAATTCGTTCGAAAGTTTGTAAGGATCGATAATTTTCAAAGAAAAATTTGTATTACACAGTCTGTTGGTTTTTATGGATTTTTTTTCTCTTTATTTGTCCCGAAACGAATATTGAATTTCTCAATGATTGCGATAAACGCTCGAGAGATTTGATTATTGGTACACGTGGGCGCGCCTTCAATCGGCAACCCTCATGATCGTTTCATGCATCGCCGCATAACGAATTTTAAGCGCAATCCGTGGATAGGATTCGTATATATCCATATGAATATATAATAGTGTGAATGTGCCGAGTAGCAGGTCAATACGCGAAGGAATTCGCGCGTCTCCTCTCGACCTTTCCCCATGCTCACATCCTCGCGGTAACACATTCTCCAATGCTGTGTGTACTCCTCGCTGAAATTCATCCAACTCTTCAATCATCAGCAAATACGAAACGAACACAAACAAACATAAACGATGGCTGCTGCCTAATTCTTTCGATTATTTCGATTCATCGTGAGAATTCTAATCAAAGCAACCTGGAGGATTTAACTCTCGGCACTGATGATTACCGGTTTAGATTAGCGACGCCAAGAAATCCTAGATTAGAGGTTACATCTGGAGAATTATTAGAAACGTCGAGCGGGAGAGAGGGGATGGGAAAGAAACAGAGAATTCTAACGACTCTAAAGTGTGCAACGTTGATATTCAACGAAAAACATTTTGTCTATCAATTATTTATTGAATTCTGACAATTTTTGCAATTTTTCGTGTCGATTGAGTTTTTGGATGGCAAAGGAGGATCGTTTCATTGTCCAGACCAAATATTGAATAATAATTACGAGTTCTGCTCAAGTATAGACAGAATTTCGTTGTATTGCAACGATGCAGGCTTCAGCATCATGAATTCTAAGCCGTTGTGCCAAATCGTCGTGGTTACTCGACGGATACAAAAAACATTATTAAAAACAATATAATGAGATCGATATTGATCGTGTTGACGCGAGCTCAATGAATCATTGAATAATAATATGTTCGTTAGATGTTTACGGTGCCGTTTTGCTCTGGCTCTCTGCGATTCGCGTTAGAGCGACAAAAATTCCAGACACTCACGTTTCATCGACCTAATTGACAAGACATTCTTCGGGCTTGATGGCAAAACTAATAGCCCTTTATATCGTGTCGCGAATACTGATTTAACGAGGCGAGAGACCAAAAGAATTCTCCATCACCTTATACATAATATATCTATATCCATGGGAAATTCCATGTTGAATGAGCAAACCATAATTCAATCGGGATTGGGCACACCTGTGATCGAATTCATTAAACATGGATGAAAACGACTCTATGAAAAGGTAACGTGCGTGCGAATCATTTTCAACGTGCATACGTGAGCTCCGGACACCAATGTTTCATTTCACAACTGTAGAACTATTGAAATCCGAAAAAAATGATTTTTAACGAAATGCCCCGTGTGTTAATATGGCATTCATTAACTGGACGCAGCCTCGGGCGAATTGTCACTGGAAAACTTGCCGACCTGTCGCGGTGAGACAGCGAGTCATGAAAAAAAAAAAAAAAAAAACGAGGCAAATGTTTCAAATCGAATTTCGTTCGCCTTTTCGTCGACCCGCGATTCCGTCGATCTACGTGTCGATTTTGAAACTTGAAAACCTGCTGTCGATTGAGCTGCCGAATCTCTTTTATTGCTGTTGCGTCGATTTTTTTTTACAACGATATTCGTGCCGCTGATTGAACGGACCACAGCAACGTAGAACATGCAAAATTCTGGAGTGTCCCATCAGACACGTGTTTTATATGCTTGAAGAAATGGTCGGATCAAACTATGTACGCGGAGACGTAACACACATTCACTTGCTCTCGCGCGACCACAGGGTGGCTTTTCGATCTCCGGAGCTCTCTCGAACGTCCAATTAAACGTGGCACTGCTGCTGCTCCTAGGATCTGAGAGACGGGCGAGTCCAGTTGCAGTCCTATATTGATTTAATTATCTCGTTACCGCAGTGCAAAAGTACGCGTCAGATAGTCGAGAAGTCTTGGTTTATATGTGTGTAGAAATTCGTATGTAATCGTAAGAGTGTGCGTAGACTAGGCCGATCAATTACCAAGAGCTAAGCTTTGCTGCAGTTGATGCAGCTGCATCGAAACGTTTCTCGTTCTCTCCTCGTCTCCCGGAGACATCGCCCTCGATTTTTCTCCCATTTCAACTCTTTTTTTTTCTCTCTCTCTCGCTTTCTCTTTCTATTTCTTCGTCCGTTTATGTGTTTCTCCGCTTACTCGATCCTGCAGCTCTCCCGCTGATTTATCGGCGTATTTCTAATCAGGCAAACGCTCGCAACGGAGAAGATGAAAAAAAAAAACGAGAGGATTGTATTATTTAACCTTGTCAGATATAGCCATGTTCCGGCCTGGAGTTTGCATGCTAAACAGCCGGCCTACGTGGGTGGTTACACCACCGACAGTGGGGAACTGACTCTTACGGAACTGGCAATCTTTCTCCCTTTTTCTCATGCTCTCGCGATCGGAGCCCTCCCTGAATAGTTTCAATCGGTTGATTATCGCGTTGTCACTTTATTGCGTATGGGGACGAAATTATTTCTCGAAAATCGAGGACGTTGCGATTCTTTTGTGTTTGTTCCCGAAACCGACGAGTTTTGTCAATTTTTCGTACACTATACATTTTTTTTTTCATTTCTCTGTTCAGGTTTCGTGAGACGTGGATGTCTAGAGACTACAAGCTCGTTCGTTGCTGATTTCGGTGAGTGATTCTCCTCCTCACGAACAACTTTTTTTATAATTCGATCAAATTGATTTTTTTTTTATTCGTACTTTTCGAACTATTGTTACGCTCGAGACTTGAAATATGTGGAGGAGCTGCAATGGAAAATAATCGCGGGGAGAGAGGCACGAAAATCTAGTCGGGCAATCAATGAGTACGTGTTTATGCAAATCGAACAAGCCCCCGGCGAGCCGTGGACACGCAAACGAATTTTTTTCGTGCTTGAAATGTGTACTACTTATATACATTTACCTTCCAAGTACAACATTAACGTATTTTGATAGTATATTACATAGTAATCGTACGAATGTCTAAATATAGTTGTGCACGAAGTGAAATTATTTTTTCAAGAATAACTGAGAGGTCGCGCGGTTCGCGAACTTATGGTACTTTATTTTTCTTCTCCGCTACGTTATGCAGTCGCGTGTCAAGAGTCTACGAGCACCTCATTTCCTCGTAAAAATAGTTGAAAGGGTACTTCTCGTGCAACCTCGGAGTTTAGCGATTCTTGGCCACGAAGGTTGATGCGTTTCTTCCTTCCTTTAAAATACTTTCCAAAGGTTTTTCGTCAGCCCGCGAACAAAGCTTGATATCTCGTGAGCCAGACAATAATAATTTCAAATTATTTCGACGAGCAATTAAGATAAAAAGTAAAACGCGTGGAATTCGAATCCAGGAGATGCGATTTTTGAGTGCAAGTGCAAAAAAGGTGAACGAGCTGCTTTCCCTCAGAGATCGATCATCGATCCATAAACCTCACGGCTTCTGAGATGCCAAAGCCCAAACGCCGGTAGGAATGAAATAAGCTCATAGAATGCGAACAACGAAGAAGCCACGCTGGTAATGTGCGAATCGCCCGATTCATCCTCGCGGATGCGACAAATACATGTACAAAAGGCAAAACGTGTTCGAAGATGCACAAGATGCACCGCAACTCTTTGCACTCTTACGGACTAAAATATATATATCTATAGGGCGGCTCATGCGTTGGCCACGTTGTATGCGTTCGAGATTCTACCTCGTCGAATATTGAAAGAGTAAAAATAAAGTTGGTCGCGATGGCTGCGCAGGATCATGTACACACACGCGTGTCTTTTTTCACGATCATCCTTTGGACTCTCCTCCGAGTATAATAAACACGATCGCGGTAGCGATCAACCGGTGAAAGAGAAAAAGAGAGCGAACAAGAAAGAGACAGAGAGATAGAGAGAGAGAAAGAGAGAGGCCTTGGTTCTCCCTTCGATCTTGCACGCCGGCACGCCCACTGCAGCTACCACACTCTGGCGCTATATACTCGCTGGACCAGGCGGTATTATTTGTATACATGTGTACGTGCATGTGAAGACAGAGAAGAAAATACACTCTCTGTGCACCAGCAATCAACAGTTTTGCACCTACCGCTATTTTTCTTTCCATTCATCCCTAAAACCAACATATCGCGTGTTTGAAAAATGCAGATTTTCATACGTTGCAATCTATTTATTGGTAGCAATCAATATTTTTCTATCTGCGCTTCATTTTATCTTAGAATCGCTCTCGAGTATCGAAAAAAGGGCAATCAGAGGGAAAAAACGTAAATGATTGAATTTTTAATGCATTTTTCGTAAAGATTACTTTTTAAGCTCGATATATTTTCGCTGGTTGAAATTTTTTCCATCTATCTGTAAAAGCAGATATTTTGTGTTTTACAAGCATGAATATAAATCTGCTCGCGAAGCAGACAAAAACTCGAGAGTGAAGACCGGAGGTCACAGGGTTCACGTTCGTGGGGCGCAGGGAGCGAAGATCAGACGAGAAAGACTCGCTCGCGCGGGCGCTCGAACCGCGATCGAATGAGAGAAGTAGCGAGAGTGAAGAATCGAACAAGGATCGCTCTCGCTTGCAGTACGTGAGAGATCTTTCCTGTGAAATAAATATTAAAAAAGCCTCGTATGATCCTCTTCGAGCATCTGTCCAGAGATGAAAAAATCTATAGCTATAGAAGGGACATATACAGATATAAACAAGTACCAAGTATAAAACGTATCGGGAGACTCGGATCGATGATAATCATTCGAGCGGAAGCCGTCTCTTCGCGGTTGCATCGCGTGAGCGGACAGCACAGTCGACGATCGAATTTCCTCGGCATTCCGGCGGCGTCGGCGACGACCGTGCTCGCTACGATCGCTCCGCGTCTATAAACCGCGTCATCTTACCCCGCACGTACTATATATACAGATCTATATTCTGAAAAGATGTTCGATCCCAGTGGTGCGATATAATCCGCAAAAGTAAAGACGTTGAATAAAAAAAATTGACAGGATCAACAGAATAAAAAAAAAGGCAAATATTTTCGATCGTTGCTGCGGTACAGAAATCCCTTGTATTTCGATATTTATCGAATATTATCTTCTTGCACTCGCGCGAGCACTTATTCTCGCAATCCCTAGCTATGACGTCTCGTTGACCTTGGAATCGAGAAGACGCGTCCGATCGTACATTTTCTGAAAATCTTTAAGAATGTTGAGTACTTACGAAACTTGTTAATGATAATTGTTCAAGAAATAGCTTCTAAATCGTCGTGAAATTCTTATACACGATCTTTTAAATATTTCATACAAAAATATATAACGATTTTTCAGAACTTCCCTATTATTTGCGATTTGGGACTCAACATCCTTAAGCTCCTAGTCATCAATTTAAAAAAATCGAGAAACGCAATTTTTATCCAGCAGTTTCAATTATTTTTCTGCTCTTGATCGACGCGACAGTCGTAAGATTCTCCCAGTCACTTTGCATGTACCACCGACTCAAAATATATGACAATATTTTTATTGAACGCATCGAATACGAATTCATCGGCGATAAAAAAAAAAAAAAAAAGAAAAAGAAACTCGGTTGGTTCGAAAAGTTCGAGCAATTAAATTATACGAACGGTTTAATTCTTTAGAAAATTCATGAGATTATCTCCACCTCCTACGAAAAATAACACCGGTTCTCGTTTCATCGTACGTGACACGAAGTCGACTCCCTGAAGCTTCATTGATGGTGTACATGTGTATTGTTGCTATATCTATATACTTGTGAGGGTAACGGATATAGAGAAATAAAAAAGTGTATGAGCCATGGTAGCTCATGGCTCAGGCGCTGAGAGGTTCTCGTACACGCTCCAGCCATAAGTCTATACTTATGGCCTAGGTGGTAGATATGGAGCGGTCGATAATGATCCAATATACTGGTACATCCTCGCGAAGTAATTACAATGATGAGCGAACCGCTACCATCGGTTGGCCGGGCTATCGCGCTCATTTCGCATCTCCGACTCCCCCCCTCTCTCTCTCTCTTTTTCTTTCTGCATCGATACGACTATGTGTATATATTTATCTCTTGCTCTTTCGAACTCGCTCTCCTCCGCCGAAGACCTAGGCGTCGGATCGCGGCCTGTGGCGTCCTCTTCGTCTTTTTCTTCTTCTTATTCTTCCTTCTTCTTCTCATTCGTTGCTTCTGCTTCGACCTCTCCATCTTCATCTTCGTTTTCTTACACACCGTAAGAACTGACCGCTCGCGTACTCCCTTCACTGTATACGTGTACAGAATGATTCATAACGACGAAGATAAATTCCTCGGAGTAGGAAAAGAAAAAAGTGTGTGTTTTTTTTTCGGATTGGAATAACATTTTGTTGTCGAGTAACTGAATAAGTTTGAGAATTTTTTGAACAGAGGAAAAGACTTGTAAAAATATTGACGATCCCGCAGTAACGATTACCGTGTTTTCTGCGTCAGCCTGTATCGTCAGCCCGAAAGAAATGTATAGTGAGGACTGAGCAGAGTATATATAAGTTCCCGCGGGCCTCTCTCGCAACAAGAGCAAACAGCATCTTCCTCGGGTCGTCACGGGGCCACGGAGCCACGCTGCTCTCAATGCTGCTTCTGCTGGCGTGGATGTTGCAAAGGCTCGTACGGTTTTTCTCTTCGAAATGATCGTTCGAGTAGTGAGTTCACTCGGCCGGAAGTGCGTTATCATCGTTGGCCTTCAGGCTCATTCGATGTTGGAAATGTTACAGCAGTTTGAAAAATAAATAAGCATTGACTCGTTTTCTCGATCAATTTTTATGTGTCGAGACGATCTTAAGAGATACACACGAGAAACGCATTAGATTCTTGCTCCAATCCATTCATTCATCTATTTTTTGCCTCCAGCAAAGCTTGCTTTTCTGACGTTGCCATATTTCTGAATGATGCCTCGAGTCTAAGCTCTTACACTTGGGTCTTGAGATACACACCCTCGGTGGGGATACTGCTCGCGGCTAAGGAGGACCATTTTTCACTTCGATTCCGACTGCTACGTAAGTAATGGGTAACGCAGGGTCGCGTGTGACATACATGACAACAGTCTTTGTCTCTGTCCTCCGCTACACTTGACAAACCTCTTGAAAGGCTGTTCCTCTGTCGTTTTTTATAACCTCGCGACTCGGACACTTTTAGAGGTTGGAACATGGAATTAAAAAACGTTGCAATGACTTTTATAGTTGTGGAGACAAAGTGCCACAATGTTGAAGTTTAAATAGATTTTTTTGTGGTTTATTTTCTGAATTGTCTCCACGAATAAATTTTTAATCAAATTCCAATAGTTCCTGGTTTCAATTTTTCGATTTTCATCCTGCGACTCCCGAAAGGTTACAGACTCGTTGGTCTATCCGTCTCAATAACTACAGCGACAGGCAAGCAGGCTTCTAGTCACGTGGTTCCTCCGAACGCGACGCCTCCCGCGTTTCCACTTTGTCTGAAAGCGACCAGCAGATTCCAATGCAATCTTTTCGTTCATGTACTTCGTTTTCCCCTGCTGGCCTCGCTAATGCATGCTCCTTCAAGGGTCACGACTTCGATCACGATTCAGAAATGATCCGATCGATCACGGTCCGGGATATCGGAGTAGAACCAGCCACAGATGGTTTGCAACTCTGGGATACGATGGCACAATATTATTTTCGATCCACTAGCGAACGATGCTTGCGTTGCGAAAGACAATACTTTTTTTCACACTGTCAAAATATAAGGAGATGCTGAAAAGAGAGAAGCAGATCGATGTAGTTTTCTCGTGTGAAGGAAATCGGAACGAGGCGAAATTGTATCACGAAGTTTATTCAGTATATTGCAACAAAAAAAACACACACACACACACAAAAATTCATGTTTGAACAACCGTTCGTGGGCTATGTTTGTATGTGAAAAAATTGATCGAGGGAGATGGGAGCGTAGTCGCGTTGGAATCACAAAATCGTTCTCGTATATTTAGACGCTCGTTCTCCGACACCTGAGAGATGATGATGCGCTAGATCGTCACGATTTCGAGCTTATGGAGCACATTACGGGCGTCCAACCTTGCGCATCGGATAGGAACTGTGCCGCATTTGACCCAGTTCCGAGGAGACTCGGTAATCCGTTTCTCGTGGTTACGAGAGATGAGCAAAACCCAGAGCAGGTGTATGTCTATGTGTACACGTACACGTGCATGATAAACGTACGTAAAGACGAAAGCCAATAAACTGTATACATATATACATATCGGACTATCATCACCAGCCGTAAACCACGAGGCTGTGAAATGTCACAAGTCATCATTCGCGGATCGACACAATAATAAGACAATGAAAGTACATCGGAGATTACAAATCATCGGAGACTCTGGAAGAACGTCTACCACAAGAAAAATAGTAATGAGACTATCATTACAGTTCGTAGTTGTCTCCCGAACGATTTGTTCGTATAACTTTCGGATTACCTCTACACCGTTGCTAAATTTATTGGGAATTCTATGTCGGGACCAATCGGGATCATCCTCTTGAGTATTTTGTCGAATATCTGTTCGTTAACCTTTACTTGCCACCTTGGGATACAAACTACTGCAGGCTTATTAAGGAAAATAGTAATTTTTTCACTTTTGTTGGTTTCAAAATTTTTTAGTGCACTTGAATTCAATATTTGGCCAAAGAAAATAAAAAATCTTTGAAAAAATACTTCCAATATGTTCTACAACGATTTCTAAGTCGAAGTATTCAGTGGTTCATTTTTTATAACGATTTTTGTAACTGGGGTACAAATCTACCCCATTTAAGCGAGTACGTAAATCTACAGAGGGGAGGCGAATAAGGGTTAATTTTTATTTTTTCATCTTACGAAGACAATTACTTGAAAAAGACAGGTTTGGCTCTCGGTACGTGGTTTATGGAACAACGCACACGTGCATGAATGTACGCGTATGGGTATGTCGTTCAAGGACGATGAAAAGGGTGCTACGCCACTGTGCTGCACTCTCTGATGATGGTCACTGCGGTACGAAGCTCATGAGCCTCCCGAGACCAACGAGAGCACACGCGTAAGGCGTACATGACTAATACATATACGTATGAAGGATATTATGGTTAATATCTATAGGATGAATTCTGTATAGAGAAAATATGTGCGCGCGGTGTATGGGAGCGCGCGCGCACCCAAGAGTGCACGAGTGGTGCTGCTGCAACGGTGGATCGCCGTGAGGGCTTTGGTCATCTCCCGCTCCCCTCCCTCGGTCTTTCTCTTTCTCTTTTGGTTGGAAGAGAACTCTGACGGGTCGGTTCGGGACGACGGGGTGAAGAGTGAAGAACACACGGGGGCACCGCGGGGAATATACGAGGAAGAGTGCGCGGCGATAAAGGTGAGGCAGCAGGAGGAGGAGGAGGAGAGCGAGAGGAGGGGAAGCTGAGGTCGACCGGGATAAACATCTGAGCCCCGCCCGGCACCCGAGGCTGCCGTTGATCCTCTTGTTGCTTCTCTTCCTCGTCCTCCTTCTGCTCCTTTTCCTCAAGTTTTACTTTTTCTTTTCCCTCTTCTTCTTCTTCTTCTTCTTCTTCTGAACCCGCAGCTTCGTCTTCTTCGTCCTCTTCCTCCGGCGACGACCTTCTTCGTCCGACGCTCTCGCCCAAGTGTCCGAGCATCTTTCAGAGGTTGAGCCTTTCCAGTTCTCCGCACGTTCGACCAACCTTCCTCCTGTTCCATCATTCGGTGGCTTATTTTCTCTTTATCCGTTGCGTCTTCTCCGTCGCAGCTTCTCACCTCGTCGTGAGAGACGTTTCTAAGTCCATACCCCCCTTTTTCCTCGCGAATTCTATCCCGCGCGAGAGACTATCCCTTCTCAAGCCTCGCAGCTTCGTGTATTGGACCGAGTTACTACTGTTTTCAGAGTCAGCATCAGGCAGTGGTGCTGAACTGCTTCACATCCCGTATACTTTATATACACGTATACTCGTACAAAGTAGAAAAAGTGTAACAACTTGTACAGAGAGGGTCCGAGCCGACGAGGCAGCCGCAGGCTGCGAATAACTTCAACTGACGTCTTTGTGGTGTGAAGAATGCCAATGTCTTGTGGTAAACTATAGAATTTCGAGGAACTTGAGCAGGAAAATGAGGAATAATCATTGTTTTTTTGTTTCTTTTTTTTTCTTACAACAAGGAGGCGAGTGAACTTGTTGTCGAAACAATTTGACGCGATCTCGAGCGATCCGATCATTCAGAATAATGTCCACTCTCCTCTTCTTCCTCTTTCTCATCTCATGCCCCCCTCGCGCCGTCTTTCCATTCGCTACGCTTGATATACCAGCTAGTTCTGTAACGCTCTCCCTGCCCACGACTCGTGTCTTCATAGCCTTTTATTTTTGCCCTGCAAACTCGCAACTACCGTTGCTGGGTGCCTCTCCTTTGCTCTCTGTCGAGCGAAAAAGAAAGAGCCAACCGAGAAGCAGCTTCTATTTGAAAAGTAGCTTCCTCAATTCACGGCCATCCCGACTGCCACGACCTCCGGGTATCCCCATTGTACGCCATGAATTCCGCAAATTATGCGACCAGAACGAATCTCTTCTATGATACGAGCTCCGTTTAATGATCGCGAGAGAAAGAGGAAATAATGTCACATCGTTATCCACAACTGCCTCCATTTTTATGCACCAACGATCCATCAGAATTTACATCTCGATGGAGCCAGTATTTCCAATTAAAATTCAATCAAATCCCAGTCTGTATACGGCGAAAAAATGATGATCGAGTTTTCTGTACGTGCGCTGTAAACTCCACTGACAGGATATCGATCCAATTGTGGTCAAGTTCATCATTCCAACTCTTGCCTTCATCGTATGCAGCTCATTTCTATATATAAAAACTCTGCTGTTTTTGTAAGTGTGTGTACGCTTATTTTCACGTAAAAACCACTTGACCAGTTTTGATGAATCATTCACAGGAATGAAGTGAAATGAGTAACGAAAACTTTAAAATCATTAAAAAATATTTAGTCTCCGGTATTCGACAAAATATCGACGATTTTTAACAAAATTTCATTCCCAGTGCAATGCGAGCATCAAAGGAGGGCTTCGGAATACAAGGTGCAGAATATGAGAGCAGAATGCAGACGCTGCGTCATGACTTTCTGCACTTTGTGGTCACAGTGGATGACCCGGCTGCTCTCTTGCGTTCTTCTGCTCGCTCTGCGATCCAATACTTCCGCATATTCGCGTCACACGTTTTGGTTTTATGCCCTTCGAGAAATGATTTCAAAATTCTTTGGGAGACCATAAAACAGGGAACAATAGTTTTTAAGGATAAAGCAAAAGTGCGATCGATGCGAACGAACAGCTTCTGTTCTCTGTTCCATTCAGGAGTCGAAAGATTTTCTTCGTGGCTAAAGAGGCAAGAGTGTCCTGAACAGTAGGCAAAATTATTACTCTTCCTATAGGAAATAATGCAACCGGGCTTTTTCAGTGAGGCGAAGGTGAACGGAAGGATGCAGAAAGGATAAGCCAGAATGTTGGTTCGTAATGCACACTCGATGGTATAGATGATCGAGTGAATATCTCGATGTTGCTGAGTTAAAAACTCGTTCTTTCTTCAACATCTACTCGCATCCTTTTCTTTTCCTTCTTACGCGCTTGCGGTTCAACTCGCAGCTTCCCTCTCTCGGAGCCTATTGAATAGTTTACGGCTTTTAAATAAGGGGCCCTCGTTCCCAAACAATTTGCTCGTCCCGCAGATTGCTCGTAAATAAAGATAATCTATTCGACCCGGAAGATAAAAATCATTGGTCTTGGTGGAACGTCCCTCGGGTCCTCTGTGGTCCAGCAGAAAATCTCTCTTCTTTCTGCGTTACGCGTGCTCTTGTGGCTTTTGCACTTGGTTCGCAACAGCGCGAAAAATCTTGGCAACGAGAAGCAAAAGCAAGGATAGCTTCACATGTATAGAACGAAGAAACTCTCCCTGTAGTGCACTCTCGCACTGTTGGGTGTTCCAGCAGGGTTCGTCGCCTCGCAACTTGTTCGTTCTCCTCTCGTTCCTATGGCCAGTATTTCTTGGTTCTCTCGCGGGTGAACGATCCTCCAGTTATTCATTTTTACGTCGCTCATTGCTCGGATTTTACGAGGCAAAAATTATAAAATTGCACTTTGTGCGCTGATCCTCTTTTGCCTGGCTTGCTCTGCATCTTCCTCTTTCTTGCGGTGTTGTCTTACTCGCGAATTTCATCCTCGAGCTTTTCTCGCTCTCGCGCCCCGTTACGGACTTCACCCTCGCTCAAATCAGCGGAGATTCCCCTCTGGCTATACAAAAGACCCTTTCTCGAACTCTTTCCAGCATTCGTTTCTCGCTCGTCCTCCGATCCCGCGTGGAAACATATTTCCTCAATTTTTTCATTTCGCCTCAAACATGTAAAAGAAAAATACCAAATCTCTCGGGATTTCTTGAGAACCGAAGCAACCTGTTTTGAACTTTCTATTATTTCCTCATGGCACAAAAATCAAACAGCTTCGCGTTCACGGGCTATCCGCGTTCGCCTCTCGCTCAAAGCGTTTACCAACGCAGCTATTCCCTGAAAACGTTTCAACGAGAACGCTCTAATTGTCGATTTAATTCGTATCGATAAAAGCGCAAGTCCAACTGCTCTCTAGACGTAATAACAGACTCGCGGATCAAACCCAGTATGGAATAATGCGTTGGCTCGTTCTATTCCAAGTTTCTCCACACTGATTGGCAACCAATTTAGAATCGTCGTCAACGTTGTACTTTTTATCGTTGCTCTGCTGTTAATGAACTTAACGCGTCCACTTTTAATCCCCACATTCATATTCCAGACTGTACTCTCGTTGCGGATTTTATGCTCGAAAATAATTGTTTCTTCTGTGGATCGCATTTTTAAACGTACACAGATTTCTTGTGTCAAACCTCTTCCACACGTCGATTGTCAGTAGCCAGAGGCTTTTGGTCTCTCATTAACGAGCGAAAAAAAAAACTATCATTTTCTCCGACGCAGTTCTAATGTATTATCATGATTAATACTTTTACCTGCTTGAGGACGTTGTATGGCGACAATCAAATCAAAACTTTTGTTTTCAGTTTTTCTCACTTATAAAATGGTTTACGAGCCTAAGTTTATTATAAAAAGTTGTTTCAAATTGACTAAAGAACAACATACTCGAAATCCAAGATTGTCCGAGGTAATCAGTACTTGTTATGCAATAAATAAAATTTCGAAAAAGTTGGACGACCTATTTTTTTTTTAAACTAAATAAATCTTCTTCGATTTTACATCAAAATCTGTGCAAAGTTTTGAGAGGCTTCAGCATTTAAAAAATGAAATATTAAAGGTTGAAAGTTGGAACTTTTGACACACGCTCTTATGAGAAACTACTGAACATTGTGATTTTTATAAATAAATATCTCGCCTTCTACATGGTGAGCCTTCTCAAAACTGTGCGGTTCTCTTTTTGTGGTGCAAATTGAATGGAATTTTGTCGACAGACAATTTTGTATGTAACGTCCTTAAAAATGAAACGTTCCTTTTGCCTCCACAACCTTTGCCATTTCAATGTACGAGGCTCACGACCTTTACCTTTGCTTACTCATGGAATGACCACAGCCGAGATTTACATCACACTCTTCCTAAACGAGATGCAAAGATCCGTGAGTATGTATATCTACAAACGGATATCCACGTACCTACTCATTAAAATATTTATGGTTTTGCCCATACACTTCAATTTAATAATCAATAAAAAGTGGCTCGAAGCTATTATCTATCACGTCAACGAACGTGTACACTGCATAAATCCGTGAGGCAGAATAATCTCTCGCGAATAAAGTTACACTCTCGCAAATTTCGAGCCCATGGGTTTGTGTGTCGACGATTAAAAAATTATCCACTCGCAAAGATGATCGCTCGACGTTTATGACGGGTTTCACGTGATAATTATATACTTTTGCTCGAGAATACACGGCCGCTCTCTTTCGTCTTAATTCTCATGGTGATTGCTGCTCTCGTGCTGTCAGAAGAAGCTGGCAGCCCCCTGTTCGCCGTGGCATTATTTAGGTGACATTGGACAGCAAATCATTTGCGTATACTGGCTCATTTTTCTTCCTTTTAATTAGCACTCTCGCGTCTCAATTATTTCATTTCATGGACGATGACGGGCTTCGAAAACTTCTGATCTTCCGGGTCAGGCTTTTGGTATTTGAGTGAATTGATGAGGAACTTGTGGAAATTATTAGGAAACGCTGGCAGCACTTTCGCGTTTGTCATCGTAAATTCGTGCCACGAACGGACCGCGTTCTTACACACGTCGTGGCCGTTTCTATTTTTTTTTTTACATACACATGCATGTGATCGCTGTGTGTTTGTGTTTGACACCACGAAAAATATGTTTCTGTAGTCGTTTAGTCGTTTCACCCATAGACAGTGAAATCACTTAAAATTCTTCTACTGCCATGACTCTGCGATCTTTCGCGGCAGCCACGCGGTAGTCGCACGCGTTTTAGCGAATTTGGACAGAGAGGTCCGATCCTGTATCAATGATTTTTACATCACGAAACGATACGTGCGAGTTCCTCGAGCATGAATAACGATAAACGAGCCATTCGATCGAATCACCTTGGATCTTCGATACCGATCTTTGTGTCGACGAGTCTCCATTGAATTATCGATGTCCACGAGCTTTTCATAAATTTTCTCGATCTTTTAAGGGTTTCGATTTTACGTCGATGTGCTGGCAATTTTCACAGTGATACTTTTTTGTTTGTCGAGTATTTATAGGAGACGATATCCTATTCGACGGCATGAAATATCGATTTTTATTTAATTACCCGCTGTCGAGCCGTCGCCGCGCCTCTTGATAAAGACTCGGATAGAGCCATGAATTCAAACAAGCCCGTAAATATTTCCACTTGAATTTTATTGAAATTCTAACCGCGAGCACCATCCCCCGTTCTCATAAAAACGGCGCACCGCTTCTCATCTTTTCTCTCAACTCATTTCGCCTTTTTTGTTGCTCCATCGAACGCGCGTGTCAGCCTATTATCTGTACTCGTCATCTCTTTCGGTCGCGAATGGCATCTATAGATTGTCACCCAATAAAAGTTGTTCGGGAGATACGGACAACGCGTGCACGCTTGACGTTTTTTTTCTTTTTTTACCATGTGCTCATTATAACGACGTCTTTCTTTTTCTTCTTTACTTCGCGCGCTCTCCCTCACTCTCTCGCTCTCTCTCTCTCTCTCTCTCTCTCTCTCTGTCAAGCTGCTACGGCGTGTGGCATGCAGGACAAAGTGTCCAGGATGCGCTTACGGACATACATCATAATAAAAATTCCATGGTTCTCGCGGGTACGTCTTTGAGTCGTGGCCCCGTTATTGTTTTTACGTTCTTTCCGAATATGGTTCATCTTTTCTCACTCGTACATTCTCCCGAGGCTCCGCAGCTCTTGCGTTTACTTCACCAGGTTCATTCTCTTCTGCGAATCTACCAGAAAGCAAAAATCGTCGCAAACGCTCGCGCAATCCACTTCGCCTCGCAGCCTTTTCTTATTATCCAAGAAAAATTAAATATCGCCCAACAAATTATGTCATCACAATAAATACTGAAAAAGTGCAAAAGTGAGCTGCTCGTAAATCAATGAGACTTTATTCCGCGTAAACGAGAGATAGCGGCAGAAAGAGGGAGAAGGCAAAGAGAAGAGGACTTCATCATCGTTGTACCCTCGCACACGAGCCTTTCCTTCTCTCGCAACGTTTACTGAATCCAAGTGCATCGAGTCATTCCGGAGATACTCTATCTCTCCGGAGTAAATGCGTTCTGGTAGCCAGCAAAGAGGAAGAGAGAGAGAGAGAGAGACTCTCTCCGGATATGTATAGAGTGGGGCGGAAAATAACGTAGAGAAGATGGAGAGGAGGGAGAAGAAAAAGGTAGTGGAAGAGCGTAAGAGAAGTGGATGAGCGAAAAGGTCCTGGACCGGAGGCTTAGGGATGCTGCGAACGAAGGAGACGACAAGCGCGAGGTACTAAGAAAGGTAGAGCATAGAAAAAGACGCGCCAGCGAAAGAGAAAGAGAATGTATTGCACACCTCGGATTTTACTACCTTCCGCAACATCTCAATTAAATCTTTGAAATCTCAAACTGCTTATAAGTTGGAGTAGCCATGCAAATATATATTCATTGCCAATATACTCGAACACGTTTCTTCTCCGTATGCATATGCATGTGAATGTTGTATATTTAACACAGGGATCAGTCGTTTTGTCGCCGAGCTATAAATTTAACTCCACGGGCGTATCCACGCTCTCCGCGTGATCCCCTCTCTTTATCATTCCATCCGGTACCTTATTTCTTCCATGTCGTATTCTCGTTGTCCTCCAGCAAACGCTCTTTCCTCTCGATGATCCTGCTCTTGTTCGAACACATCGGCAAGAGCGGGCCCTCTCGCGATTCACTTCGTTCGGCGTCACACGTCATTATGCTCGCGTGTACACTGTGACGAATATAAATCCACACACATATATGTTGACGCATTTTTTCTTCAAATTCCCATGCAACCGTGCCCGCAGCTTACACGATTCCAGCACCACGTCAGTTTCTCGTGGGATTATACGGGAGAGACCCTTCCCTTCTCGGGCAAGCGACTAATCCCTTGAGTCTCGTCGAGGACCCCATACTCGCTCAAGAATACAAGCACCAAGTCAAGAATCCAACGTAATCCACCTGCGAGGCTTTCGGATTGACTGGGAGCAAAAAAAAACACCTGTAGAATTTTACGAGTTCGGGTGACTTCGAACTTTCCCATTCACATCATTTTTCTGTCAAACTAATGTTCCAAAACAATTTCTCGCTGATGTTTAGCTCTCGTAGAGTTTGCCACGAAAACCTTTAATCGGAGGAAACACTCTGAACCGTTTCGCATGAAAACAACGTTGGATCTGTCGGTTAAACGATCGAGAGCGCGATTTATTTTAAACAGTTACAACGAAAATTTGATTTTGCAAGTAACGGTAGTGAAATGTCATTACTCGTCAGTTAAAAGCTTCGCGTTGAGAAAAATGCAGTTATACCTTTAAATACCGCGTAATCCAAAGAGGGCGAGAGAGAACCAGCGAGGCCACTTGATTTCTTTTACGAGCTCGACAGCTTTATTTTCCTGGACAGTTAAATTCGTAATCTCGAGGTTGTGAACGACGTGGAGCCCGCGTTGTCAACGTTCTTCGACGCACTGGTAAGTGAAGGGCGTCGTTTATGCGAAATCCCCAAATTGTGGTCGTCAGCACAATTATCTGATGGATGACACGCTGTGTAGCAATGGGAGAATGCTTGACCAGGACAGACAATACATAGTTATACGAGAGTACAAAAGCAGCAGAGAAACAACGAGAGAAACAACAGCAGCTCGCGGAGAGGATGAGGCTAAATTTCTCGGGTGCTTTTGTGGCCACACCGCAGTTTCTCACGTGCTGCTGCACCAAAGCCAGAGAACGCAGCAACAGCAGCAGTTCGCAGTCGTCGTATAACGACGCGTTAAACTTGCATCGCGAGCGGTGTTACGCTGCCATATTCCTCTTTGAAACGTGTAATTCCGGAGGCGTTCTTTATATTCCGCGAAGACGAAAGGTACAGGCAAAAGAGAGGTGCTCGTCGGTAGACACGAGTGAAGAACCAGGAGGACGCGAAATGAAACGAAAAAAATAAAGAAATAAAAAGAAATACAGGGGATGGAAAGGATTCATGAAGAAAGAGAGCGGAGCGTCGAGACTCTTAATGTTCACGCTGCGGATATAGAACGTCCGAACGGAGAACGCATTAGCTCGACCTCGCCATCTTTTTCGACGTATCCTCGCTGCAAACACACTCTACACGATGTATATATAAAAATACGTATACATAAATGAATGTACCGAGAATAGGCATCAGGCCCCAGGAGTCAAATATAATGCGAAGAGGTGCGTTCTCGCCAAGTGGCTCTCGCAGCAGTCGATCTTTGCGCGATACGAATGAGAAAAAGAAAGAGGCCCGTTATCGCTGTGCCCATCTTATCAAGGGCGGCCCAAGAGGAGCAAGGGGGAGGATAAATCATCGGGTTGCCACGACGGGGTACCTTTAATTACCGTCGAGGGCGCGCGGCGGTGCAAGGAAAAATATGAAGATGTAATGCTTTCGCATATAAGATGCTGCTGTATACTTCGCCCGCTGATCTTCTTCTCTACTATCCAACGGCGTGCGTGCTGTGCATTCGGTGCAGGAAAAGGCCAGAAATAAGATATGGGAGTAAGAGACGAGAAATCCCATAAATAATGTTCTGTACGAGCGAATGCCTCTGGTTGCGCGGTATTTCAAGCTTTTTGTAAAATTCTCTCGAGATTTGAAAATTTCAATTGATTTTTTCGCATTTTCGTTTATTACCAGAATTCACGAGAGCAAATCGAATGCGAACCCTTCGCGCCCAGAAGTCCTTCGATCCCAAGGCGAAAAGACCTGCTTGCCCACGAACAATAACGCCATCAGGAGAAAGCATTCGCGCGCGTGTATATGCACGTGTGTTTGTACATCGTAGGCTCGCGGAGATCGAATGCTCTGCGGCTTCTCTCGCGGACGAGTGATCGATATCTCGCTCCAGAGATATATCGTCCGTCCGTATGAGAAGTAACGCGAAAGACCGTGACGCTCATGGATGTTGTTGCAGGTTGTGTAGCGTCCAGAGGTGTAGCCGGCAATCAAAGCGCGCGAAGGGAGAACACACCTCGTTGTACTTTGAACGACCGTGAGCATGGTGGATCCGCGTTCGACACACACCGCGTACACATCGCCACGCCTTTGCGAAACAATGTGATGGTTAAGCTAACAAGCTCTACCTTCCGGAGATCTCCGGACTGCCATATACACGTTGAGTGTATATTCTCCTTGTAATGTTGTCCAGCTTGATTCTCTCGGCTGTCAATTCAGCATTCAATCTTTCACCCTGTGGAGATGCTATGCTCATCGTCGCGGAACTCTCGTTGAGGATAAATGAGAGAGTTGGCTCTTTGAATGTTAATGCGAAAGTGGCAAGCACGCAATTCTCGTCTAGTCTCGCGCTTGATATATATCCATTTTGATATATGTTGGTGAACTCGTTATATTGAGCAAAGAATAACTTAACGGCGTAAAGTCGGACAAGTGTGAAGGCGGATGTCCGAAAAGACACTTTACACAGATGGAGGATAGAATTTAACGAATGAATCGAGACTGGAGGCTGGATCGTAACGTGAAAAGTCATTCGTTCGGTGTCGGAGTAACTTGGAAGCGGAGAGTAAAGGCGAGGGGGAAGTGACGCTTCAACAGCATCAGAGCCAAAGCGAATTGGCATCACAGCAGAGCATTGGTACTTTCTCTTCTTCCCTACGACGTTCTTCCTCCTTTTCCATTTTTCTCTCTCCCTCTCGCTCGTTTTATCTAATACGAACGTACAAGGTGTCCCCGTCCTTGCGGGGGGCAGCGCACGGAGCTTACCGTGATGTAGTGTGTCCGAGAGGGCAGACGTGTGGAGGAAACAACGAGAGTCCCGACGCTGGAAGATACTCGTACGCTCTATCGTCTCGCGCGCGTTCCGAAGGACGAACGCTCTTGACGAGAGATATTCTCTGGTGCTCGTGAAAGCAACCAATAGTCCAGCAAAGAGCTGCCCGAGAATGGAGCCTGCAAAGAGAGACATAGAGACGATAGTTGGACATTGAGCGACGGGCATGGAAGAGGGTCTCACAGAGCTTTACCATCGAGACAGAGCCTGCAACTCTGCCGCTAGTGTAGCGGCGCGTTCTCTTGGAATTCAATGGACATCCTTCCGTCCAATCCTCCGCGACGGTGTATATCTACTTCTCCTTCTTATAGCATAAGAGAGCCCAAATATGGAAAGGAAGAGACCGCGCAAAGACAAGAGAGCCCGTAGGTACCATAATCGGTAGTCGAAGCACGATGCACACCTATACACATCGTACTTTTACATTGTACCTTCACCTTATTTCCTTTTCGTTCGCCTTAAATCTTCATCGTGAGAAGTCAACGTTGTTCACCTTTGCTGCTAGATATACGATCATGTAGGTCTTGTTCACCCTTAAAATCGCGTCGTCTCTGTCATCACCTTTGACTGTAATTCTGTCATTAAAAATCATCTAAATTTCATGGCCCGGGTGGAAAATGATTTCCAACGAAACCTGATGATCCGATGGGTGGATCACTTTGCCTTATTCTTCAAACGAATTTGCAATTCCGGGGACGGAATTATAGGTGGCCGATTAGATTAAATGGATAAAAATTCTGATAGAGTTCTCTCGAAGGAAACTATGAATAATCAACGCGTCTATTTACGAGCGGTTTCCGAACGGGAATTGATACAATTTATTTGTTTTTTATCTCAACTCGATAGATTTCTAATATTAGATTGTAATAAAGTTCCAGTTTTTACTGATCGATATATCACGCTTGTTTGTGTAAAGCTTTTGGGGAAGTTGCTGGATAATTTTTCGTGTCAAAGTGCAGCATCAATTCGCGCCTCTCTACGGTATATACTTCTCACAAAGGCCAGAGATCTTTGCAAAAAATAATCCTGGTCGCTGTGACTTGGTGGAAAAAAAAAGGAAGAATCGAGACCTTCGGGAGGTCGCGGCAGGTTGCTGTAAGTTCTATACCGCGGTGTGTACCACCACCTCGATAACTCGGCGCAAAGAGGCAGGCGCAAGAGCAAGTCTCGGAGCATACACCGTGTGTTCTCCACTTAGTCCAGGAAACGGGTTCGAAAAAGGGCCTTTTCGNTTGGATTACTCGTGACTCCTACTCCCCTCCCGCCCTGGAGTTGCGATCCTGTTCTCTTGTGTTCACCACCACCGGTATATCCCGCGACCACTTCCACCGCCACTGGGGATCCTTTTGCTGCTGGAGGTGCTGCTAGTGCGCCCGATTCTGGTTCTGCCGCTGCTGGTTGCTCCTGTTGCTGCTGCATCACAGCAGTACGAGCCTTTCCTTCTCTCTCTCTCTCTCTCTGTCCCTCTCTTTCTCGCTCTCGAGATATCGCTGTCCTGTTCACGCTCGTGTCTCGCATCGCCTTGTTCTCTCACTGGCTCTCCTTCTTGCACCAACGTAGTGGAGGCTCCACGGTCCTGGAGAGCGGGGCTTATAGCTCTGCCACGCCATGTGACTGATACCCCTTCTCCGGCAGGTTGACGAGTCCGTGGGCCTGCCTACCTGCCGCCCGTTGCCCCGCTCCCATTACAACGCGGACTCTCGCGGCAGGTGCACCAACCTAAGTGCCACTCCGCTCCACCTGTGTGTTGTGAGTTGCTCTCGAAGTTGACTACGTGTGCGCGCGCCTGTCTTCGTCTCTCGGGCCTTATACTCGTTTTATCGTCAACTCGAGTACTTTCTTTATACTTTACACTCAGACTCTTGACATTATTTTATTTTTCGTTACTCCCGTGGTACGTATCCTCAGTGTTGATCAGTTTTGTGTCTATAAGCTCTAAACACGGATATTCCTCGCAGTCTGAGATCGCGCGGTCCGGTGACTGATGTTGTTGTCGTGAAACGAATCAAATACAGCTCGTGGTCTCGAGCAGATAAAACCACGTGTTTTATTTATTTTTTTCCTTGTTGCGGTATCTCGCACGAAAAGCTGACGGCGGTAAATCAATAAAACAAAAAGCATATCGTTCGTTGCTGCTGTCACGTCTGAAAGGTCTGATATCTTCGGTGGAAGTCCGATCTTCGTTCGGATATCAGCGAGCACGATAAACCGGGGATTGGCGAGGAAATGAAGGATTTTTGTGTTTATGAACAAATGGAAAACGAGTAGGATAAGACGGAAGGACAGTTTTGTGCTTGCAAGTGCAGAAAAAATAATATTAGTGTTGTGCCGGAATCGACTGCTTCAACGAGTTGTTAATGCGAAAGTATTTCTCTGAGGATTTTCGAGCTGAAAATTGAGACGAAATACTCGGTGGAGGAAACGTTGATTCACAGTATCGTGACATTTTTTGGTGCTCAGAGTGAGCGTAGTTGAAATTCTGTTCTCACAAGTGAGCGTGGTAGGCTTCGGAGACCCTTCTTCCGTATTTAACACTCGCACATAACTCACCGTCCAACTCGACGCGCTCTACGTGAACGACATACAAAGTGCGACGGAGTTTTTTGTTTGTCTCAATCGATTCTACTCAACACTCTGTTTATCATCAGAACTCGCGAGGTGAGAATATATCCTCGTTGTTAGGACGGATGTCGTATCTCTTAGCTCCCTCCTCCCGTCCTACAATCTTGCAAATATAGTGTGTACTTTCGGTCGTGAACGGTGAACCGCGAGCAGAGTCGTCGATGACGCGAGTTTCGTGCCTTATCAGCGTCAACGAGCAGGCAGCTGCGAATCGCCTAGGCGAAATCGAGTCGACGCTTCGTTCTTACGAACGTGTACGTTTGCGTTTAAACTGTGTTCGACTTTAGCTTATCGCCGCGGCTATCTGTCTCCTGGAACTCCGGCGTGTTTAAAACTCCATCGTCGCGACACTAACATTGTGTGGGTGTACCTCTTCGTTCTTTCTGTCACTCTCCTTCTCTCTCTCTCTCTCTCTCTCTCTTTTGCTGTCTCGAGACTTCCTTGTCACTCTGGTTCGTGTCCCTCTCCTCGGATTGCACGTGCGTCCTCGATAACGAGTCTCGACCTCGTACTCGTCGAGGTGCTTCTGGGTCCGAGCACTTAACTGTACTATTGCTGCCTGGACGATACGAGATAGGTCGCAGTTCAACGTTGACCCCGCGCCGCGACGTACCAATTTTTCGAACGTTCTTAACCTCGAAAAGGAGGAAAAACGACGATCGGCAAAGAATTATTGTTCAAGATAAATTCCGCCCAACGAATTCACGAATTTAACAGAAAAAATCTGTTTTCAAGTTTATCCCTCGCTCCATTCCCTCTTTCGATAATTTCCTTCATTTCGCTTCGATAATCGACTAACATCGTGGACATTTTGACCCCGACTGCAGGACGAACGGCGGAGTGGAGATGTCCGCGGCTCGCTGAGAGAATGAGGGAGCTGGACACCGAGAGCCCCGTCGTCTGGCCAGCCTGGTGTTATACTGGTAAGTCCATCACTAAAATCTCATTCATCATTCACACGCTAATCATCCACCGCCCGAACATATATCAAAACGTACGTATTACTCATAGAGTCTCTCTATGTCCGGTGAATCGAGCTTCAACGCGATAATTGCTACTGCTAATGTTCGAATGCTCATGACATCCGGTCAATGTCGAAAACATCGCGTCCGAGCATGATTTGCACTTCTCTTGAGCGATTAAGTCATTAATCATCAAATATACCACAATATGGACAAATTTTCTTGGACACAATGATTAATCAAAGTCTCCAGTTTGTCTAGACATTAGAAAATTTCTTTACGTGTGGTAATTCCGTTGAATTACAGGAACGATCATTTTTCCCGTCCTCTGTACAAACAAGTTGATAAATACGAAGAAACGAGCGACGATATCATTCGCGCTTAAAATGATAACAGCAGCAGCTTCGTCGTTGGTTGCTCGACGATAATCAGACGTGAAAATCGATGTCACGCATTTGATCGCTCAAAGCATTTACACTCGCACGGACACACACCGCCGGAAGGTGCGCGGGCATACACTCGTTTAGTGTATTCTTCGAGGCATTGCCACATGAAAAAAAAAGCGAGCTCATCGATGTATGTGAATCGGCGGTGTGTCAAGCACAGGCACGATCGTTCAATGTCGTGATTTGTAAAGCAACTCTGATCCTCAACAGTGTCAACTTGCACCAAGTTGTGAAACGAAACCCCCGCACGTCGAGTCCTCGTTCAAGCTCATTTTTTTCGAACCATTTTCTCAATTTCGATCGATAAAACAAAAAAAACACAAAAAAAACTTGCCTTTACATCAGCAATTTCGCCATCCACGCAAAAAGCGGGTAGCTGCATTTTTTCGTTATCGTCGTATATCGTCCTGATCGCGTTGAGCAACTCGACTCATCGTCAAAAGCTTTTATCTATATGTATATATGAGCACACAAGACAACAGTGAGAGAAGGAGCGCAGGGTTGATTATATAGCCGTGTAATTATGATGCTCGATTTTGACAATTATATGGGAACCCCTTTTGGAGAAGCTGAGCAGTATCGTGAGCAGGCCTCACTCCGGTAGCGGATAGGAAACCACTTAAGTTCCGCTCGAGATTATACTCCCACTTTACCACCGCGCCATCATGATCACCGCGCACACTCTTTGCTTTATCTCGCTTCTAATCGCTCGGCCGGTTCACTACTCAATTTCGTATGCGATATCCAACAGCCGTTTTGCGACTTGATTCATTCTTGATTGTTTCCACACACACACACGAAGATATCGCACAGCGAGTTGATGATTCGGCAGATTTTAAGCTCTTAGTAAAAACGGCGAAAATACGATCGCAGCAAAAAAATATGACGAAACGTTAAGCCCTGTAATTTGAATTGCAGCTGTTCGTAAATCTCACAGTGTCATTCGGGGGCCTGCTCTTGGTTAAGTGTGCAAAAATTTTAATGCACAGCTCGTTTGTATACGTAAATGTTTTTTTTTTGTTGTTTGAATAACTGCGACTCGACAAAGATTCCATGACACGAATCGCACACGATATTCTGGAACGAATTCACTCGAGAGATAATGGCAACTCTGTGCGCGATTAACAGAACGGTAATCTTCTCTTGTCTATCACAAAGTGTCTCTAATTGCGAAACCGAGAATCCCTAAATGCGCTTGGTACGGAAGTGAACAAAAATTAGTTGCCAGAGAGTGCAGAAACGCTTGCTTCATTTTTCGAGATTTCTTTACACACTCCCCGTGGTTAATGCGGCGCGCAAGAGTTTAACTTTTTATACACACGCATACTTCGTATCCAACGTTTTCCGCGCGCGTATCCTTTTCATCTCGAATTTTCCCCTTTTAGACAAACTGATAAGGCTGATAAGACGTTAAGAAGTCGAAGGAGTGCTTGTTGAGTTCCAGAGGTCAATTTTTATTTGGAACGTCGGCCGTGTGTTGATACGCGGCGGATCGTTTTTACTTTCTCAATAAAACAGTTGGAATCGTAACGAACGATTGTTTCTATTTATGCGCAATAGAAAGCCGCTGGGGAGTAATTATCGTGTTGGTCGATTTGTATTTGATGAATAAGGAATAATAATGAAACGAACGGGATTGGCCTGCATTCCCAATGCTCGGAGCAATCAATTTTTATCTGGAAGATGAGCATCGAGTTAGTAAATTTTGAATGAGGAATATTCTGTCCACTCAGAAATGACAGCTCAGTCATAATCATGTTTTCTCCGCAGTCGATCTTTGTGCAAAAAATTCAATACCGTTTATCCAATTATCGGATATTTTCCTGGGACTCGCTCATCCGCGTCTACCGATTGCTTGTGCATAGAAATAGTGAAGTCGACGGACGGGGTTTGTACGTCGCTGTCAAGTGAACGAATGACGGGTGTACGGACACTTTCATTCTGCTGGATACCAATTGTGCTGGAAATTTTATTTCTGCCAAGAATCGTTTGTCCGCGAAGTAGCGATAATCTTCCCGAGAGCCAGTCACCTCGTTTAATTGCCTCTATGGCGTTTCTCGGTTAAGTCGTAGCAAACGTTCCATTATCCGTGTGTACACTGCAGAGATAAGTCAGTTAACGATTGTGTTATTTTGTGCTTTACATCGTAGCGAGTTTCCACATACTCGAGCGACTACATTGAAGAGTTTTTATAAATGGGAACAATGACACGTTTCCAGGTGTTGAAAAATGACCACGGAGTAAAATAGATAAGAAATCAACTGTTTAGTGGAACACTTCCGTTTACATAGTGGGTGTGTGTTTGCGCAAGAATAGTTAAGAATTCTGTGAAGCATGTGTTATACAATGAATCAGAAGAAAATCTGACAAATTCAATTATTCTGAAAGGAATTGTGATTGAATTTCATTGAATCGACAAATTCTTTATCGATCGATCATTTTTAATTAACATTCATTCTCAGTGACCCCTATTTTTTGTTTTTTTTTTATGCTCAAATCGATCCATTGAGCAAAAACTTGGCGCAGATCGCTGATGATGCTTTTTTCTTTCGATAAAACGCTTTTTTGCTCGTGTTTCTTTAATTATATACTGATCGGCGTGAACTCGGCCTCGGCTTCTTTTTACCGTGCAGCCAGAGGTGAGAAGTCGAATGCGAAACAGATGAATGTAGAGATCGAAGGAGGGAAAGAGAAAAAATGAATAACACGCTATTATCGAGGATATATAATCGATAAACGGTCTCGAACTGCATACATTCTTGCGGAGCTCAAAGTTCCACGACGTTAACACGCATCCATGGAAATCAAAGGTCTTTGTATTAATTGATGGTTTGCGTGTGCGGCTATCGCGTTTCTCTTTTATTTATCACTAGACGACTACCAACCACATTGCCTGACAGCGATCCGTCCAAACAACTCACGATGCCAGTTGCATTCAGCGCTTTTTCCCCGCTTCGCTCCCTTTTTCACTCATTTTTTTTCTCGTCTTTTTCGTTTACTTTTCTCTCCGTCTGTCCGATGCCTCTTCGTCGTCTCTTCTCGCGTAATAATTGACGCGGCGTCGTTGGAGAGACCAGGTGGTTTCGGTAGAACGGGGCACAGATTAGAGAGAACTTCGCAGGTGTTCAGCACGTAAATTCTCGTGGTGCAGCGTTCCGGGGATTCGCTCTAACATCCCGCGAGAGCTACTCCGAACAAATGCGAACAAAAAGAGCGAAAAAAATGGGCAAAAAAAAGGACAATGTTGCGGTTCCCGTTTCCTTTGGCTGCTGGATATTGCTCCTGTTTCTTGCTCTCGCTGCTACTGCTCCTGCTGCTGGGCTTCTCGATCACAATTAAGATAAAGCCGCAGCAAGAGAAAGAACAAGAGAAAAATAGAGAGAAGGCAGGCTCGGGAGTCTCCCGATAAGGCCCTTGCTTGCCCAAGCATTGGCAAACGTCTTATTTGTTTTCTAAGAGCTTTTTCCACAATGCCAGCAAATAGCAGGAACGAATAAGATTCAAAGTTTTTACAAATTTCAACAAAACTCTCATTTCGTGCGTCGCTGTGAAACTCCCTGAATAACAAAAAAATGTCTTACAGACGCGATAGGAAACGTAGCAAAAGTTTGGCAAAAGATATGAAACGTTTTTTTATCCTCGATCTTGTACTTTTGAATTCGCAGTACACGAGATATCTTTCAACGGTCAAGTCGGTGGAGATTGAACTTTGCTACGAGAACGTGAGGTCCAACCGGTATAACTATGACTCGACGCGATGATATTGGTGACTCTTGTAGAAAATCATGAAACGATCTTTTCGCGATATCAACGTACAACTCGATGATATATACCTGAGATGCCTTTGCGTAATATATTAACGCGTCTGAGAGGATAATCGACGTCGTCGTATGAGATTTCCTCTGTCCGGGGTCACGCAGCGATCGCCAAGTTTTTATTTTAATGCGGCGACCTTTGATCCCATCGCGGACACTATAATATATAGCTCGAGCTACAAATAATATTCCACACGCTTATATATTTACCAGGGATTACACAATAATTCATTGGGAACGAGAGTATTCGTGTGTGTGTTTTTTTCTTTTCATTAAATTTTTGTTCGAGATGAACGAGCTGGCATTTCGACGACGTGTGTGTATGCTATTGACATTTCACGGCAACCTTTGCCGCGAAACTTGCCAACTCCCGGGCGCGCCTAAGGATGTAATATATTATTGTATCTTATGTTTCGTGTTAAATGACGAGATGAATTTTTTCATGGATAACGAGCTGCGCAAGAATTTTTGGTGGCGAAATATCGATCGAGGAGATCGATCAACGAGTTTTGTTCATTTTTTGTTTTCACGACAATTTATCGAGGTATGCCGTGTGTCATTATCCAATTAGCACGTACGAAACTTTTCACAATTATTTTGTTTATGCGAGAAAAATCAAGATCCGACACTGCATCGCAATAATATCGCAGATACTCCCTCTTATTTCTTATCGCGACGCGAAAAACGTGGCTCGCAGCTGTAACGTACTTTCGGAAAGTCTTTTTCGGCTTTTTCGATATATACCTGGCGCGGAGAAACAGACATCGTACCACAGACTCGCGTCTGTGGCCTCTTGCCCCGGGTAACCAATTAGGCAACCGCCTTTTCGATTGGGTTGAGACTTCGTGATCGCCATCGTTGTCGTCGAAACCCTTTTTCTCTCTCGCTCTCTCTCTCTCTCTCCCCCTCCTTCTCCCAATTCAACTTTCTGGTCCCACATTCTCTTTACCTGCGTCACGATACGAATTGGCAATAAGGCATAAAAGGCTTCGATGAAAGAGTTACAAAAAATTAATTATCTTTTGGCCAGAGCACCGGAGCTTATCCGATAGAATCTAATTTGGAAATTGACGGATACCAATTAACACGCGGAGCTTCATATCCTTCTCAAGTTTATCGAACGCTTGCTCGCAGAGAGAAACACATGCAGCACATTGTGCCTTAATTTTCGTCTCTCGCGTTGACCATGAGTTTGCAGCTATATTATGCGGACGAGGTCCATGAAAATCCTCGCGAAGGGTTCATCCGGTAGGTAACCAGTGGAAAGACACCGTAAAGACGTCTCGGTGGTGAATGTGGGATAAAACTTGGGGTTTATGCGTCGAAGGTGTTACCGTTGCTACGAGAAAGAAAGGAAGAGCAGGAAAGAGAGATGTTTGCTTCTCGAGATTCCTCTCGCGATAGAGACATGTTTTCTCGTATTATCCGCGCTCGTGGACAGGTACGAGAGCTCTTAACGCTTCGCGCCTTACGAGAGAGTTTCTTCGGGGTTGCCCCGCGCGCTGCACAACACCGAAAGCCCCTGGTGGTGCGTCTTCGCTTTGCTTGCTGCTGCATTTCGTGATTTGCCATTTATTCTTAATCACCGCGCAAGATTCTATCGCAACCTCTTTCTCTGGTCAATGGTTTTACTTGCAAAGGTATATAAACTTCGTGCTTTTCAGCCACGCATCTTTTTTGTCACTTGTTTCATTAAATGTCGAAAAGTCTTAACGATCCTGCAATGATTAAAATGATGACCATGTTGTTTCTTAATGATTCACTTCTCACTGAAGAATTTCGGATTATTGCAATCCACGTTTCAATAAACTTACGTATATCTGATTCGTCCGAATGTCAAAAGATCGTTATGGAGTGTGCCAGAATTTTTTGAGCACCCCCGGAAGACTTTACTCTTGATGCAAAGATACGTGACGTTTACGGCACGAGACGCGGTACCGTGGACACACATAACCCTGCGTTTACTGCCCAATAATGTTTCTCTTTTTCCGAACATTTGACGTTCTTCTTTCTTTCAATTTTTCGACTCTCCCCTTTCTACCGTATTTGTATTTTTCTTATTTTCGTTCGTATCTTGTTTTTTCGTTTTGTCATGCAACCTTTCTCGGACGAGTTCGAGAGAAAGAGCACGGTGGACCGTTCGTTTCGTCCGGTGGGCGTAACGCGCTTCTCGCGTGTATTTACCTCGTCTCCTGTCTTTCCATCCGTGTTCTCCGATCTCTCGTCTATATAAATTTTCTTGCTTCGCTGTACGACTAACACGTAATGAGATCCGGGCAGGTTCTCCTTTCGCGTGAATTACTCGACGTTTATGTGATCGTCTTTTTTTATTTACTGAAGTGATAAGCAGATTTGAAGCTTTCTCGAGAAATAAAACGCTTTTCTAGCGCTCCCGATCGATTTATAGAGGCAAAAACTCGCCATGCCTTGGAAAACGTTCCGCATTCCAAGCAACTCGCGGGATTAAGCTATTGACAGTGGCAAAAAGTTGTAGCGATTTTCCATCTCGACAGTTTCTCAGTTTTTCCGAATATTGTCATTCGCACGATAGAAATATGAAATTGACTCATTGCTAAAGTGAAAGGACAGTCAATTTTCGGTTTGATAACGAACGAATAAAACATGAAAAGGAAATATATTAATTATTTTAGCATGCGATGGAATCGTCAAGCTTGTTTCTTCATTCTGCGAAAAAAAGATATTGGATGATGGGAATCGCTACGGAACGCGCGATTCCGTTTATTTTTGGCCATTAAAGTATATTTGACGATTGCAAAAATTCCCGACGAGAGATAAGGTTGAATCGATAAAAGTTTCCTCGGTCGGTTCACCCCGCGCGCGCGCGATATACGTGGAAAGGTATTATACGAGGGTCCTTATCCTCAACGGTTATTTCGTCGTTTCACGTATCTGTAACCTGCCTTCGACACGAGAGACGCACTCGAACGAGGCTCCTCCAACGTGTATCCTCCCCCCGCGTTTCTTTTCAGTCCTTCTTTTATTGCGGTACTTCAATATAGCTGTTCGGACATATCGGGGAACGTCTCTTTTTCCCTGATTCTCTCTACGTACGACGAAATACACATGTCCGCGTATACCTTTGGTATATATTGAGTATACAGTGTGGTAGTGATATTGAGAGTGGAAGAGAGAGAGAGAGAATGAGAGTGCTGGAGGTCAGTCGTTTGTAAAATAAGTCGGTGCGTAACCCGACCTGACTGCAGGAACGTTGCATCGGCTCGTAAGCCCGCTGTTTTTATCTGGCCATATTTCAGGATGATTCCGCGTCTTAATGTCCTCTCTCGCTGGGTTTTCACCTTTATACGTTTTTGCGTTCAGACTTTCTGTGCGCACACACGAGCGAGTGGTGCTCCTTCTCTCTCGCGTTCGTCGAGCCCGATCTTTCTGGTGGATAGGACGCGATCACTGCGCAGTGACGACTTAACCCACGTTATAGATTTTTCTCCTCTCTGGCATGTTGTTATCGCGATTGGAGTTGCTTTTACGAGCTAATATCGTGCGTTAGCGGGCTGTGTCTCTGTCAGCAGAGAAAATCGAATAGCCCGCATTTGTCGGCTCTGATCGAGTGCAATGAGCACATTGAATCTCGGCGCGGTGTCGCCGCAGCAGCAACGTTGCTGCTGCGGGAACGCTTATCAGGCGTTAAAAAGGGCAGAGAGCGGCTGGGACCGCAGTCTCGATCAATCTGTCCCAAGGACATTTATTTACAGATTCATACACACTCTACACACTTATACATCCTTCTGCTAATATACAACTTCGTAAAAGCAAACGACCCGCGCGCGTTGCGTCTAAGATCGATCGCGTTCGATTAACGAACCGGTTAGATCACCCGCAGCAGCATAAAACTCGATCGTTATTGGCTTGACGAGATTCAAGAGTATACGATTTATGGGAAAAGTGTCGGAGAGAATGAAAATAAAACGGAAAAAACGTGTTGATATTCCGATGCGAAATTATAGAGTCGCGAGAGAGTCAGTTGGTCGAGGGATCTTATCGATTTGCCGAAGCGAGGGGATATCGCAAAGACAGCGAGTGGGACGACGAAAGTTTGCACTCTGTGCTCGACACGTAGAGGTCTATACCTCGATATATATATACATATTTATTGATCCTCTGTGTAGAGAGAGAGAGAGAGAGAGAGAGAGAGAGAGTCCTCGCGAACCGAATCCCGATGAAAAGGGACAAAAAGATCGCCCGACCACTATATGTGCAAAAGTGCTGTGAATGTGTATTCACGTATATATATATATATAAAAGACTCGAGAAACCGGTACTGCGGGATAGATCCGTCGAAAGATATATGCGACGCGCGTGGCGCGACACTACAGGCGAGAGTGTCATCGTCGTTGCCAGTCTTCTCGTTTCCTCTCGTCTCTCGCGCGTTTACTCTCGCGGACGTTAAATTCTCTGATCGATCGATCTAACAACGAGACACAACAGCCAGACGAAACGATCGCGAAATTAATATTAAAATAACCTACAGACTTAATAATTAGCAAGGAGTCACAGTCCTTCGTTCGAATTTCATTTTTATTCGGAGAATCGAATTTGTCTCTTGGCTGCGTGGACTCACGTGGATCCTTGTTTCATCATTATCCACGGAGATAGGATCGGGTATTGGCGCTTGGGAGAAAGTCGCTCGGATAGAAACCGTTTTCTTTATATATATAAGAATATATTTAATGTTCACTTCTTCACACAAGCGCCAACGCCTCTTTACCTTTTATCCGCCTATTCTTAGCTGCAATCAAAAGTCTCGGTACGTGCAAACCCGGCTGCTGGTGGATTATAAGAGTCCGAGCAGAGAGGCTACTCCAGCGAGATAACCGACACCGCTTATACACCCGTGTGTTGTTACCTCGCGGGACTGCCCGTCGAGAGATATGAACGAAGGAGAAACTGAGAAATGGCGGATCCAAAGAGAATGAGAGAGAGAAAATACCGCCTCGATGAACTCTCGGAGCCCAGGAGCAGCTACTCATCCGAGTTGCTTGCTGCTGTTTCTGTATTCCGGGCACTGCGGTACCAAGCCGAGAAAAGCCACTGCCTCATGTTTAAGTGAACCCAGAGGTGATGGCCCCGGGGCGTCGGGTCACCCAGATTTCAATCTAGATACAGCATTCCACGGTTAATTAGTACAGCCTGGACCGAACGTGAGCTCTTTGCTCTCCCATCATCGCCGCCTATGGGCTTAAACTTTTTTATTTATTCTCTTAATCTTCATTCGCTTCTCATATTACTGTACGTAAATTTCTTCGCTCCCCAGTAGACTCTCTTTCGATGTGTTTACGAGAAGCTTCACGTGGATCGTATCCCAAAAAAAAATAAACATTTGGGAAATTATATTTATTCGTGTGTCTTTTTCAAATTTCCATAACCAACTTTTTCCACGGGGCTTCACACTGTTCGTTCTGATTTTCGAATCCGTGGCAATCAAAATTCTGCACGAAGATTGTTACGATCTTCAGACCCTGAAAGTGTTTATAAAATTCGAAAGATCGTCGAGATTCTTACGTTTCTGTGGGAATTATTGAAAAAGAAAATCATTAGCTTGTTGTGAAAGTTCATACGGTTATGGAAAATTGTTGAAAGAATGAGCAAGATTCACAAAACTCTCGGATTACAATTGCAGTAATTAAGCAAGAGGATCATTTGCCTCGTTTTAAACAGGCAGAGTGCACGCGCGGCGTTGAACGAGGCTCGAGGACAATGGAATTGTTTTAATGATATAGTAATCACAACCTACACTATGCAAAACATTTACCTCATCGGATCAGATGATGTTAACATGAGGGAGTTGGTTAGAGAGTGGCGATCGTTTAGAATCGTTGTAATATGTCAGGAGTGGAATTTCATGGGTGAAAAAATGTTAGCGCGTCGATCTTTCGCCCACGATCATTTTCGTAAGGTCGTCATAAGTATGAAAGGGCATTCGAACTCGTGTTGGTTATAAAGAGATTTTCGTGTGGCACGGGAAGAGTCAAAAGCGTGTGAGGAACGATGGGAATGCGATTTTTAACTGCAATCAGTAATGATTTACGTGCGGAACTGTGTGCAACGTGTAACTGTATGAATCATACTGAATGTGCGTTCGAGAGTACGTATATCTGAAATAGATAAAAGCGAGGGAAAAAAAAGGTCGAATTGTTGGTGGAAGAATGTTGGGATCCACGGGAAGCAGCAAACTGGAGGCTAGATAAAATAGCAAGTGCTGTATTTACAGTGGTGTGTAGGGGGTCAGAGAGTCGAGGCGGGTGTTGCCCGGTGCACTTCACCGCGGCTGCACGCGGAACGAGCCATTAACCGCTCGATTCTGCCTCCGATTCTCAGCTGCGGCTGCTGTTGCCTGCATGAGGAACGTTCCTCGCGCTTCTATTGCTGGCTTGTGCTACTCTCAGCGTTTTATCTCTCCACGGTAGCGGGTCCGAGAAATTATTGCTCTGCTCTATAGCCATCACGTAAGAAAAGGTCGAAGGAAGATCCTCTTCTCGACTTTTCAATGCGCTCTCTATCCTCCGCAGCTCTGGGGAATCGAAACGAACAAAACACAAAACAGGAAAACAGAAGTTTTCAAAGAGAGACTTACGTAAGTAGCTCAGAGAAAAATTCAGTCGCGCGAGGACCAACGATCGAAATATTTTTTTTTTCATAGATTCAAACTCGTGTCGCGCGATCTCCGCGCGGGAAGAACTCACACTTTCTTGTCGACGATTGTAGAAAAAGATCTATTGACTGGCGACGATTCGGTTGGACGATATTCCGCACCAGTTATGGTGTGTCGAACGAGCATGAGAAACAAGAAGGAAAATAATTTGAAAGCGAAGCAACAGCAGGAGCCATGAGAGTGAAATCCAATTGCTCTCTCGCACCTCGCGAACCCATTAATCTTTCGTATGTACAGCCTGCTCCATGGTTATATTCGTCTTCACGACAACGACGATCTACAGACCGAAGACGACTTGAGGGAAACAATGTATATAAGTATACACTTGTACAATGTAATAGTAAATACGTTAAAGATCGAAGAAACCTCGATATCCTCGATGCCCATTCGTGAAACGATCCACTGCCATATATATCGATATATTTATATGTCTCTCTGTCCGTTTCTGTCCAACGTAACACGTATTACCACGGAACAGAGCTCGGTATTCGAGACAGCAGCTATAAGCAGAGCAAAAGCGAAGTGTATACTTATATATTTATTTGCCTGAAAGAGCGGATCTTGATTCACTCTCGTCTACTTTCTTTTTATCTATCGCCCCCTTTTAGCCGAGAGTTTTGCTGATCCTCTTGCGAAGATCTTTCTGTCTTACGAAGGCGTCGCGAACGCCTGACGTTATACATATATACATATCTGAATATATATGTATACGTTGGTCTTTGTCTCACCTGTTACCAGGAGCATATTCAACGAACAGCAGTCACAGAAGCAAACGCCGCGGGGAACATTGTAGAATACATATACCAGAGTGGCTGTGTTGCCATTTTCCTCGTGTGTCCCCAAAGGATTTATTGTCGGTTCTGAGACTGACGTAGGGAGCTTATAGCTGGCTATACGTAGAGCTAATTTACGCAACGACTACTGACTGCCAGCCACATGAAAGGATCGTTCTTTCGCGATGTCCATGTCACTTCGATTTTACGACTCTGAAGTTTGAAACGTTGATATTCAACGAAAAATAGTTGATCTGTTAATTATTTATTGAATTTTGAAAATTGTGGCAATTTTTCTTGTCGATTGAGTTTTTGGCTGGCAAGGGAGGATCGTTTTGTTGTCCGGACGAAATATCGAATAATTATTACGAGTTCTGCTCAAGAAAAAACAGAATTTCGTTGCATTTCAACGATGCAAACTTCAGCATCATTCGATTTTAATGTCTTTTGATAGTTGAGATTGCAATATTAACAAAATCCAGGGAATAGAACGAGAGTGTGAGAAATATGGGGAACGGGAGAGAGAGAGAGAGAGAATGGAGACACGGACGTTCGGCTCGGTGGCCATAATTTTATCACTGCAGAGCGATACCGATCTGATTTTGCAAGATCAAGCGATTGCCATAGAAATTCGTGATGGAAATAATACGAGGAGAGGGAGCGAGGTGACTGAATTAAGGAGAACGAGAGCATATCGAGCAGCCGAATCGCGGGCGCGACACGATATTATATATTCTCGTTACGCAAGAATTTCGGTCTGTTGCGAATCGTGAATATATAACGTCATCGCGCGCGGGCTAGAGAGCGCGAGACGTGTCGTGAGGTCGTGAACGACGTGGAACGACGACAGTCCAACGATTTCACCAGATGAAAAAGCAGGGACACACTCAGGCTAAGATAGTCGTAACCGGCTACGAAACCAACCAATTTTCAATTTGAATCTGCTAAGATCTTTCTCGCCTCCAATTCGGTCCACGTCGTTTTGTCGATCTACATCGATATACGTTTCGTACAATGCACGCCATGACGTTGAGCTGTCACTGGTCAGAGTGTCAGTCTATTTGTCGGGAGCAAAAAGACTCGTAGATTGCTGAATACGTTTAAAAAAATGTTATAAGCCGATCGAGGGATTATGCCCGAGAGTTCAAGTTGCGCAACCGCCGAGTCGGTGACCTCGCAGACGTCAAAAGTTAAGATGATAATTTCGCTTGTCAGAAGCGAGTTACTCTCGGACCACTATACGAGGAGGTTTAGATCTGTGGAATTAAAAAAAGGGAATAAGGAGAAGACTAGCAGAAGGAAATGATGCAAGTTTCTTGTATATAGCCAGACCGATCACCTTCCGATCTTTGTCGAGAGTTCATGGTGCATCGCAGGGAGCCAAACATCAGTTGAAGGAGAGAAGGTTCTTGATGCTCCTGCTCCTGCTGCTGCAGGAGCAATCTTCAGGACAATTAGCCTCGAGTTCGTGACGGGTCCCTCCCTCCTTTTTCTCCTCGTCCCGCGTTCCCAGTCTCTGCCCTTTTTCGCTCTTCACATTGTTGTTTTTTTGTTTTTACACTGTGATGTTCTTTCGTCATCGCTTTAGCGTACCGGTCTTGGGAGGACATGACGACCGCGAACTCTCTCTCTCTCTCTCT
>JBAJMU010000005.1:8340374-8416929 GCA_037952995.1 Hyposoter didymator
CTCTCTCTCTCTCTCTCTCTCTCTCGATCCGGTCCCTCTACCTGCCGTTTATGCATCTAATGACCTGGTGGCAGGTGCGCCCCACGAAGTGCAGCATCTTCTTTATATATAGCACTGCATTTCGCGGTGCAGCATCCTCATTCTGGAAGTCTCAGTATCTTCTCTATCTAACGGCCACCCGGTACGTTTCCCTTGCAGAGCCTCGTCATTTCTCCAACGGACAATCCTCTCGCGCTCTCTTTCTGTCTTGGTCTTGCTGCGCGATGCTGCTGTCGAGTGATCCACCGTACCGAATTGGAACATGCACTGGGTCACGAAGCACGAAAAGCAAGAGAGGCAAAGAAAACAGAGGCCGCAGTGAGAGAATGATGAGTCGTATCCTTTTCGTCACATCCGTTTGCTGGCACTTTTTTAGCCTTCCGAATTCCCGCTCCTTGGCTTCATCACCGGCGAAACATCTTTTGATGATCCTTATTTTCGATTAGTCCTTTTTTTCTGTATCACACATTTCCGCCCAACCAACAAGATGGATTACTACTTGGAACACGAAATTGAGATGATTTTAGTCACGCACATGTGTTTTTTATTTTTACTATTTGTACTGGGGTTGGATGATAGAATACTTTGGCAAAGATTAGTGCTCTCGGTGTACCAACGAAGCCAAGCAGAGTGCGTTCTTGACGTTGGGGATTTTCGAGGCGCAAGAATGCGTCGAGTAAGCAGAGCGTAATCACACAGACGCTGCACAAATGTTTTTTCTCCTTTACGATGAGCTACGAACGTGCAGGATACGTGCGTTCGTTTTCTCGTGCATTTGACCAGCGAGTCTTCCATCTTTCCTCTGTTGTCAGAGAGCCGTGGTAGAATAACACGGACCAAGAAAAAATAACAATCGTGGTGGAAAAAGTGTTGAATCGACAGACTGCAACGAATCTCCCTCAGAGTATGAGATTCCGTTTTATTCTTTGACTCTGGATATTCTTTCCCTCTCGCTGTAGCTGAACTACAATAATAAATAGAGAATTGTAGTGGAGCAATGAAAAAATATGTATGACATGGCGAATTAGGACGGAGAAGGCACCGAGTAATTATTTATCTTTCGTCTTTTCTAAACAAATTTCTATACGCGTGCGAATGGATTCGTGCCAGCAGCGGCCATTCAATCGTGCATCGTTTCCGCTGGGGTAATTAATTATCAAAGTATCTCGCGGTGTTGACGTGCGGAGAGAGGTGTCGAGCGATCGACGAGGTGTTAGGCCCAAGGAGCTCCGAGTTGGTTCAAGTGAGAACCATTCATTCGTCGTTCTTCCATTCATTCCTCCAACCATTCATAACGCCAAAGGCGAGCTTTGGACCGTACTAGCCTCATCAGCTATTACTTGTCCAGTTTACCTCTCGAGCGAGCGTCAGAGTTCTCTATCAAACTTTTGCAGACGAGGCGTTTACCAAGACATTTCCCAATAGTTCGATAACGAACGCAATGGGCCTGTGGGCAGGATCATGTATCGGTGTCTTGGCATCATATCCATGGCTCGAAAAAAGAATTCGTTTTCGCGAAAGCGATCGAGAGGCGAGATGATGATTTTAGCAACCGATACATCGCCTTTGGACAGTGATGTGTGGCACGCAAATTATCGTAGTCTCTGGTGAATTCTCTTGTCAGTATAGAATCAGCGACGAATTAATGAGGGTCCTTACCAAGTGAGCAGCCCCACCCAGAAGCAGAGGCACAAACCACTGCGAGCGAGCCGCACGCGTTCGTTAGCGGCTCGTCAATTATATCGAAGGCACTCACTCTCCCGCGAAACTTCAACCGGACCTCTCATCGCCACGTCTCCTCGACCCTTTCTTTTTCTTTCCTTTATTTCTTTTTTCGTTTCCTCGATGATAAATCACTTCACCGAATCACCACACTTTTCTACCGCAGCCATATATATTCCTCGTCATTATTATTCGATGCTTCTCTCCACTACTGTACTTAAGGACGTTGCATGCTAAATTTTCTTTCGATAGAATTTCTTTAAATTTCTAGTACACAAAGAAAATGGTGATATCTAATAGCTCGCGCAATCTCAAGAGGTTTCACCATGTAGAAGTCGAGATATTCATTTATTAAAATCACACTTTTCAGTTGTTTCTTATAAGAGCGTGTGTTAAAAGTTGCAATTTTCAACGTTAAATATTTCGATTTCTAAATGATGAAGCTTCTTAAAACTTTGCACACATTTTTACGTAAAATCGAAGAAGATTTATTTGATTTTTCAAAAAAATAGGTCGTTCAACTTTTTCGAAACTTTGTTTATTGCAATAACACGTACAGATTACCTCGGACAATCTTGGGTTTAGAGTATGTTGTTCTTTAGTCGGTTAGCAACAACTTTGTTTAATGAACTTAAGCTCGCGAAGCATTTTTTATGTAAGAAAAACTAAAAACAAAAATTCATATTTGACCGTCGCCATACAACGACGTCGTTAAATTCTCACATCTATATACATCGGCAACTGCCATTATTCTTCTCGGTTTCTCACTGTACGCGTAATTATAAATCGACGGAAGTTCTCATCGCGCGATACACCTCGACACACCTTTTCCCGCTGATATATTATGAGAGCAGAAAAAATCGAGTCTAGAGAAAAACACCATCGTGTATGGCGGATAAAGTTGAATGGAGGTCAACCGACGACACTGCAATGATTAGTTTCTGTATTATTAAAAATAATCATCGCGCCCAGATGTCAGGGGGTCGATAGGAAACGTAGGCGATGAAAAATCTGAACAATCAATTCATTACCCTTCACCGCACTGCGGCACTGGCCAATACGTTGCGCCTGGTACTTCTCATCGAGATCCTCTGACGGGAAATCGAGATCACAAAGTTTCTTGACACTCTTGATCGTACACGACGTGGCAGATCAAGCCAATAAACTAGACGTATCGCACGCTTCAACCTCGCAGATTCTGCGATAACGTCGTACAACCCAATCGGCTTATCTTCCGTGTTCGTCGTCACTCCACCGCATAGACCCAAGTCGCACAAGTGTCGCGAGTGAAAATTCATTGTAGACGCATGTACACACTTCACGGAGGGTCGGCGTAATGGAACAATCATGCACGTGTGATCTGTTGGCTCTCACAATCGCGATCAGTTATTTGAATGTTCAATAAAAATGTGTTTCGTCAATTTGTACGATTGACAGACTTTCCAATTTATTCGAATTCCTAATCAGTTTGAAACGTATTCCGTGTGGAAATGAAAAAATTACCAGTCACTGCATTTTATTGTAAAAAAAATGTTTTTCCACGAAACATCGAGCAGGAAAGAAAAAATGGAGGCGTTGAGATATCAACAGAGATCGTGTTGTACAGGAACGCCGCGCACATGCGCTTAAACATGGTTCGGAGTATATGCAGCGCTTTTGTTTGTATACATGAAATGGTATGTGAGAGATCATTTGGATATCGAGTGACTTGCCCACGCCGTGAGTGAAGACAATGCGATAAACACGTGTTCCCCCTCGATCGTTCTCCTCCGTGGAGACAATTCGTTGCTTAGAAACATTCATAGATCGATACGATCGGGTGCTTCGATCTCTGATCGTGGTTTCCCGATTGTAATGCTTGTCGCGGATAAATATTGCACGAGGAAGTGCGAGGCGCAGGAAAAAAATGATTGCTCACAAGTCGCACGAGTGCTGACAAAACTCGGTGCGAAAAATGATTGCAAATGTCGAGGTTATTCGAAAAAAAAGCGTGCCGAAATTATGGTAATGAAGTTACTCTTTATTTTATGGCAGATTTAAAAACGTGAGAAAAATGATCCAACGATATCGTGCACGCGCAAAACAGAAAAACCCACGCGAGTGCCCTCCAGGCTTTTAAAAATAGTCTCAAAGAATATCTTCGCCATACATGGGGCGTGCAGGTTTCTAAAGAAAACCTTTTCGAGCTTTTTTCTTTCTCTCAAATCCTTCGTCGTTCATCGTCTCGTGTAAATCAATGATCTGCTGGCCTCGGGACTGCGTCGAAACAAAAAATGGACCAAGATTCGAGCGAGCGTTGTCAAAGCTGTCAAACGACATTTTTCGACATCGTCGCACATAACACGAGGTAATCCCTCGATACATATCGCATTATTTCGACAAATATCGTCGCTTACATTTTTTCTTCATCCAGATCGAATCAAAACCTTCAAAAAAAATATGCTCCGTGTCAAAAAACCTTTTATGATTATGATCAGTCAAATGACTGACGACTTTCGATCGAAAATTTCGGTGATTCATCATTTATTTTCAAATTTCGAACACGAGCAAAGAATTTTTCAACATTTTCATTTTTCCTTTTTTATCATTCGTTTCTTACATTCATCTCGACGTGTGCAGGTGATTCCGGCAGCATTTTCAACGAATTGTCTTTCGCTGTGACACCTGCGCAATAGTTGATGTTCTCGGGGCTCGGCGAGAGCACACGGAATAGTCGAATGAAGCGATGTCTTGCGGGAGGGAGCGACGAGAGCGACACACTAGGTCTTGCCTCTCTTTCCCTCTCGATCAATGGTCGATCGTCTGATCTCTCTTTTCTCTTGATCGCACACACGCGTATATATACGCGGACTTATGTGACAGCGAGAAATGTGTTGGGACGCGACCTGAGGTGAGTCCTCTTCGGGTGACCCGAACCGGTCCGTTCTTTTTCTCGCGATCGTTTCTACGCGCTCCTCAGAGATTCTCAACCGCGCGACCGGAACATAGAAGCGAAAGTTTCTAGTCGAAGCGCGCGTGACAAAATCGATGACGACGCGTGACTCAAAACCCGAAAGAATTCTAAACGAAATTTTCAGTTTCAGTTTTTCATCGCGGAAATCCACACGCAAATGAGAGGCTCCCCGTGAAGCGACGATAATTTGCTCGATATCGATAAATTAATTAGCTAGTGCCCACTCTTCGAAATTTTCAGCCTCGCTGCGAAGATGAGCAGCGAGCAACGATCGTTAACATTTAAACCGTGTATTTCACAATGGACAGGCGCCTCGAGATGAAATAAGAGAAAAATAGTTTTGCTCGAATCCGTGACGACCCACGGAACTCTCGGGGATCCTACGCCTTCCGTATGCCCATATATATTGTTTCTAACGCCGAGCGGTTGCTTCTCAGTTCTCACTTTCGTAACTCACTTCGCGAGCACCTTTTATTCCTTCGACGTATACGGAGATGTTGACAGCTGAATAACTATATGCATGTGTCTACGTATACAACGTACAGTTTAAAGAATACGATCGAAAGATGTTGGTGTGTGTGTGTACGGGGCTCCGATACTCGGAGCACGAACGCACGGTAGTTGGAACTGCAGGAACAACATATATCAAGCTCAACGAAGATATCGGATCGGTTGTCAATAGTGTCGTTATTATGCCTGAAATATAAACGCAGGAGCTAGTGTCAGCGATACGTCGAGTGTGTCAAACAATGAGAAAAGCTGCAATCGAACGTTCGGAGTTTCGTTGGATACGCCTTTTAGTTTGTCAACAACTTGACGACGATATCATCGCGCACATGTCGTATTATAATTACAGAATAGCTCTATCGAAACGTCTTTGAATCCGTCCAACGATTAGCCACCATGCAGAGAGACAGATATGATTTCCAGGCAGCGCTGAGAACGATAACGAGACTCGGCTAATTGTATGATTTGCCGATCGCGGCAAATTTAGCTCATTTAATTGCGTGTTTCTTGGAAGAGAAGAACGCGAGGCGGCTGTTGAAAAAAAGTGACGAGTCGACGACCGATGAATCTTCTCCGTCTCTATATTTTTCCTCGTCTGCTGTGACGATCCTCCGATCTTTTATTTCGTCACTCTTCTCTGTTGGTTCATAGACATGTACGCATTCGCGCACACGTATTCGCAGCATGGAGGACTGTGAAGAAAACCCGTTGTTTTCTTGCTGCTCGTGTACAGTTTTGCACAATATTGCGGGGCGAGAGCTCACTCGCAGAATCGTCACCTTATGTGACACGTCACCTCTGACACCTGTGATGTACATCGACGATGTACATATGCGCTTCAACATGTATACAGGAGAGATACATATTACTGTATAGTGGCGAGGGACACGTGAGAAAAGTACGTGATATACCTCGGAGCCTCGTTTTTACGGGGGCTTGCAAACACCTCCATCTTAAGGCTGAGAGTCTCGACGCAGCTAAAATACGCAAAGTACAAACGAGAGATGAAGAAAAAGCACGTATTGCCACCTTGCTCAAAGAGAATCTTTCTCCCACCTTGAGAATTCTCTCTTTTTCTTTGTATCCATGCGCGCAAGTTTAAGTGCGTAAATGCCTTTTATTTTATTTTCTTCTTTATTCTTCGTTTTCTCGTATATTCCATAGAAGTTTTGTTGGGGAAACATTCTTTGCAGAGTGCGGTGACCTCTGCGACCTGGTCCAGCTGCGGTCATAGATCGCCAACTCTTGCAGCAATTCAGACTTATTATCAGATTTTATGCCTCCGTAACTAGGGGTTCGAGGCAGCAGCAGCAGCAGCAGCAGCTCGCTCACTCGGTGCATTATTCACACGTTGTCAGACCGCACGCTGTAACCTTTTTTTTCACTTTATTTTGTAAAAGCCTCGCGCAGTCGCCTCTGAGATATTTATTGTCCATGGGATTCTCCATTGCCGAATATAAAATGATATTATTTCCATTTTCATGGTATTTCTGCAGCGATCTTGAGACAAAGCGCCGTCGTATATGGTAAAATGGTAAATTGTGACATTTGGCGCCAGGAACGAAGGCAGCCATCGGGCACGCACCGAGAGAGTGAGAGTAGCTGAAGCTTGAGCAAAGAAAGAAAACAAACGAAGAGCCAGAGACAGAGAGATGAGAAGGGAGCCAAAAGCCAGCACGCAGAAAAGAGATAAAAGAGCCTTCGGTATAGATAAGAAACGCGCAAAGCGATGAAACAAAAAAAAACAACGCATTGTGCATATAAGACGTGCGCGTGAGTCGTGCTTTGCTGTGCATATGCAACATGTGAGCTACACAAGTAGTTGCCGGGTAGGGAGGTCAATATACAAGGAGGGACATATCTATACATACACCGCCGAGGACCAGAGCCGGTGCGAGGATTGTCGTAAATGTCTTCATCCGTAAGATATGAGATGCCGTGGGCGTCTCAGGTCGGTTCAACAGAGAGCACAAAGAGAGAGAGAGAGAGAGAGAGATCGAACGAGAGAAAGAAAGAGAGAGAGACTTCTCTCCTCGGCCGTCTTCGTCACTCTCATAGGTACTCGTTTAAGATGCGTTTACCTTTAGCCAACTGGGCAAAGAAGTTATCACGAGTTGTCTTCCCAGGCGTTCTCCATGTGCGAGAATAAAAAAAGAAAAATCTCCCAAAAAAGAGGAAGAAAAAAATTCCCCGAGTAAAGAATAAGACGTAACCTTCCGAACACGTGGAGTCACACGCTCGTAAAGTTCGTTTTGTATGTAAAAAGATGCTTAATAAAGACCGTAGAATATCTTGTTCACGGAAATTCCTGTGAAACGGTTCCGAAAAAAAAATCGCCAACACCGGAGCATAAGAAACGTAAGGAACGAGCAGCAGAATGATCGGGACGACCTATATATGGAAAGTTAATGACAGAGCAGCAATTTTCATGGGAGCTAAATCGAGTGATTCGAAAATTATTGGATAATACGATTCTGCTTTGCTCGACCGATTCGCCAACTGTCGGACAACAAACCGTGAGATTTTGAAGGACGCAGAGAAATTTCTCAATTGATAAATTCGACACAGTCAACAACGGACTTTCAAGCGAATAGTAAATCTCAAAAGTAATTAAACGGAATACATTCATCATGTTGTGTACTGCCAAGGCAACGACAACAGACTAGACTCGAAGACGTTTCTTCAATTTCGAAACAATTCCACAGTCACAAATCGCAATAATTCACTTTCACAATTATCAACGAGACGAAGATGTATTCAGTTTTCCGACAGACAGGAGTCTCGGCGATATTTTACAAACGGACGTACGAGAATAATAAAAAATAAATAAAAAAAAAGGGTGGACAAGACGAGAAAGAATAAAAAAACAGTCACGATTCGTTCGGAAGGGAGTGAAGGGAGGTGGAGAGGAGGGTCAAGGAAGCGAGTGTCAAGTCAAGTCGTTCCTCTGTCTGTCTGGGCGACTCGTACGTAACTCACGTCCTCGGTATACGTTGAAGCACCCAGCAGTATCCGCGAGTCAAGACCACAAATATACCTCATTCTATACACACACACACACGAGCCACAGCTATATATGAAGAACTTCCCACCCGCGCTTGACCCTTTCTTTTTTGCCTGCTTCTATGCTCGCGTATAGACTCGTGGACGATTTCCAAAGACTAAAAGGGCTCAGCCTACACGATCGAGCCCACGAACCGAACTGCGGGTTACGCCCTTCTTGTTCCTTCGAAACAGCATCCATATCTGTATCTTAGACCCTGGTGTATTTCCCGAGCGGTGAAATACCATGAAGATTAGTGTGTTGGCGTAGACGTGGGTTGCAAAAACGACGAAGAACGAGGAGAGACGTGTGGTGCACGTGGAGAAGTTCTCTCGTGGTCACAATGATACGAGAGAAAGAGGGAGAAGAGGGAAAAGGAAATAAAAAGGTTGTCTGACTTTCGAGGCTGACTGTGCATGCTACAAATGGTGTCTTTTGTGTAGAACGTGTATATATATTTACATCGTTAGCTAGTATATATATTGTGGGAATAGGTCGAGACCTAAGATGTCAAAGGTGAGGCCGCACCCTTCATTGTGTCCGGCCCACGTGACCGGAGTACTGAGACGTCGTCATTCATGTCAACGTTGCGTCTTCCTTCCTTCCTCCCTCTCGTCCCTTTATCGCTCTACGACTCGAATGTGCCGCCATTTAACATATAAGATACGTTAGCAATTCTAAGCTCAGCATTGAATCAAGCCCGAGGGGATTAACCCCACAACCCCACCCACCAACCACGCCGCAAAGTTTGAATTCGTCACCAGATCTCATCGCGATCCGCAGTTGCCACACTTTCTTAAGCGCTTCCTCCATAAGCATGTGTATATATGGGCATGCCTTTTTATCTATAGGATCGTATAACGCGCATGCACTCACGCGCGTCTCATGAATTTCTTAATAGCCTCTTCTGCAGTATATTTTATATACATGCGTACTATGAATCTATGAAAGAGCCATTATCTCTGACGAGAGGATCATTTTCGCGTCCCTAAGTTTCTATCATGCTCTCTCGGAGTAAGAATAACGCCCAGGTGCTTCTTACAAACGTTTGAGCTTCGTACGCCCTCGCATTGTGACGGCAGAAAGCTTTTCTCTCCGTTTCTCGACCACGCCGCCACCCAGTACTGATTAATTCTTCGACGCGAGCCAAGAGGGCGTGTACCGAGGAAACAATATATTCATCACTACGGGAAATATATTAATCACGCATCCAGAACTCTAACGGCAACTGAAACGGCGTTACATACAGAATACTCGCCGTTAAATGATACGGGATAGGGCTCTTTTCTTGATTGCATTTGATATACGTTACACACACGCTCCAATGAGATACAACACACTCCTGTGACTGAGTAATGTCGACATAATGCTATTACGTATTGTTCGACGATATTATTAAATCGTGTCGTTCGTCTCTATCTATAAACCAGTTTCAGTACTACAAAATACATGAGACAACGTTGTCGTACACGCGACTAACCAATTTGCAAATTGCATCTATAATGAGCTGAGATTATATTGATTGTATTGGGAATAAATTGTTTGCACGTAGAAGAAAGGTTACAAGCGATCTTTCGATTACACATTCCCTCTCCATCTCTCTGCCTCTTTCTCTTTCTCTTTCTCACTCACAAATTCGAAATCATTCATCGTTCAATTTGTTACGTTTCGTATATTTTCGTTTTTATGTTGCAGGTAAGCCCCTCATTTCGTCCTGAGAAAATCTTCGACGTCAAGACTGAATATACATTTCAATTCGACCGAGATTCAAGGTAGATACATATTTGGGTTAGTCTTTTCTTATCTATGTTGACCATTGCGACACAAAAGTGAGCAAACGGCGCGTAAAATCGTTTGTTATCTCAATAGACTCACCGATCGCGATATGACGAACAAATCACGGCTACAAAACGCGATGAGTCTCCCGAACTCATCGGGTTGGCTATATCGAGACACGTATTAGTGCCACAGCCGATATTTATGAAAGCGAGTAACCTTTCGCGTTCCTTACACGATACACACAGTCGAGCATTATTTTTTCTTTGTGTTGCTGCTCTCGTACAAACGACTTGATATTATTACAAATATACGTGCCGCAGCGCAAAAGGATCCGTTTACAATTTCGCTGCCTTCCTCATTAGCTCCTTTGCCCGAACACGTCGCCGCGGTTTGAACACCAAAGACGAGAGACTTTAAAGCTCATACGTAACAAACTTTGGTACATATACACGTTAATCTTTTTCCATTTCTGTCCAAATGTGGTTACATGCAGAGCACTCATTGCCCGAAGTCTTCTCACGAGAGAGCAGCAGAGCAGATCGATGGAGAATTAAAGTGACGCTCGATAAATCAAAGCTCCGGCGAAAGAAAGATCTCAGATTCTTTCACTCTCCCTGCTCTGCTGCTTTCGTTCTTCTCCCTCGCTCGATTCAATACACGTTTTTCATTTACGGCTATCAACGATCATTATTATTGCAGCTTATGCAAAACTCTCACGCATCAAACGCTTTAAACGCACCATTCGTTACCTCTCGCGCCAACATTCCGCATGAAAATATCGTGTTATGGCTTTCCATATAGATCCTTTGAGAGTGTATATATATATTTATGGATAAATAGTGATATAAATATAAATATAGCAAAGTGCAGGGTGATTTAAAATAATAAAATATTCAGGCTCCGCGGCACGAACGCGAGACGAGCTATCGGCACGTAATCGTTCGCTCTCGAACTCAGCATCCACGGAGAACTGAAACTGTAGATTTCTGCCGCCTCCTCGATTTATGGAAGCAATAACCTTTAGCGTTTTAACACTCCAGCTGATGCAGAGACGCGAGGAAATTTTCTCTCGTCTTTTCTTTCTCGTGCGTCGTTATTTTCTCATCCGCGCGCGCATTCGCACATTGTGACGCTGCAACGAGTTGAGCTTAAAACTCTGACACGAATATCAGGATGAAATAAAAATCGACTCTGTAATTAATGGTTCGTCTCCAGCGAAGGATAAAATGCTGCGTCGCGAGTTTCAATTCGTTTCTTAAGAAGGCACAAAAAATTAATAAACAAAATATTGGTTAATCGTATGCGATTGGATGCTGGCATCATCAATCGCGTGTCTCCCTTCATTATTTAAATCCCTCTCGTGTTCTCGTACCTCTTTTGCCCGATTGGGGATCCATCCCGCGCACCACACGATACATTCGCTAAAATACGTCTATCCATCGAGCGAGAGAGAAAAGACTTTCGCGCGGGTGCGCTCATGAAACCTCGTCGACAGCTCCCACCGCGAACGAAGATGTAAATCTTCCCAACCACCGCGCCGCGGCTGAGTGAGCGAGAAAGAAAAAGACAGATGAATACGTGTATATATGGCCGGGACTATGGAGCTTGTGTACTACACACTATACGGTGGCGGCTATTAATTCATTCATGAATTGTTGCGCGTCAAGGCGGGTGCCCACCTGTCGGCAGATCGCCGTGACGAGATAGCGGATGAAAGACCTCCGGGATTGGCACCTCCATTCGCGCGCAGCTCCCCCAGTACATTATATATAAATGTGTATATATTACGAACCGCGACGTATAACGCCTTCTAAGCTCAACGCGCGGCGAAAGTGAAACTAGCGATAAACACACGGATGATATTCCAAATTATTACTCCACGTTTCATGATAATGGTGATGATGACATTTATTGACAATCCGAACGATTCCCGCAACAACACCAGAGCCATAAAATAGCTAGAACGTTATTTTTCCCAAAAAAGACAAATTTAAAAGAGTTTTGTCAAATTTCGTTGATTTATTATTGATTTTGAGTCGATATAAATTTTCAGTAGCGAATTAAAAAATCCGCACGGAGTCGGAGAGAAAACATTGAGATCAAAATAAAATATTGCAGGAGTTTGTGTAAAATCCATGAAAAATGTCAAGTTATTTCGATCCTTTGAAGGTTCCGCGTGTGCGCCGACAAATGATGCCGATTTTTTATCCGCGAGCTAATCCGGCGTAACGATCTAATAATCGTTGCTGCGATTACGTGGAAAAACCGGATTCACTGTGATACTCTATAATCGCGGCGGTAAGAAAAGCTTAATCGGTGGAGCACTTTGGCTTCATTTGCACGTACGCCGCGGGTGGCTTACGTTTTAAATATCCGATAATTTTAGATACTTTAGCTCTAATTTCCTTTCATAGGGAATAAATAAAGGCGGTGGTTCCCGGAGATTTTTTTTCGTCGTGGATAAATGTCTTCATCTGGAATAAAGAAGACTCGCGAGCGGTAAATTCGGGCAAATCAGAGCCTTGGAAAAAAAAAGTGGCTTGGTCAAGTTCTCCGAGCAAATTAGATGTTAATTGGGCTGGACTATATAGCGAGACATTAAAGACAAATAGAAAAAATCTAAAAATATACTAAAGTGGTGAAAAATATGTGAATAATTTAGTGCAAGAATCTACAGCCTTTTTCCCCTCTGGTACCTTTTTGTCATTGGTGCTCTCTCGTTAGCCTCATCATCGCAGTACGTTATCGATTATCAAGTTTTTCGAGGGATCGGTCGCTAATGAGACTGTCGAAACGTCAGAGTAAAGTGCACAACGGAGGTGCACTTGGGATCGAGCTCGATAATCGAACAAATAAAATGTCTAGTATTACGCGAACGCGCGGCAAGCGCGAGGCTCTCTCTCTCTCTCTCTCTCTCGGGATGGCGAGATGTAAGCGCAGCATCCGACGAAGATGATTGAATAAATCGTCGCGATTACGCGCTGGAGTATCGTGAATGTATAAGCACACAAAGTACTCGAGATATGGTTTTCCAAGCTCCCGTTGGGAATATCCAGCTGAGAGTGAGGTACGCGCCGTTGCAGCGAAGCGCGCGCGAGCAACGATTTGTCGCGTAATGCGCGCGCGCGCGCGCGACCGCGATATCAACGATCTCGAGGTCGCGGCATCGCGCCGTGACCGCCACGTCAAGAGACACACGTGGTTACACGTGTCCGACTTCCAATGAGAATTTAATTGCTCAACAGGCTCTTTGCTCGATTCGTTCCTTCGTACACACACACACACACACACACATATAACCTTCGATATCCCGAAGAGCAGCCACGGGTGAGCGAGAGAAAAACATCGAGAGCGATCTTCTCCAACTCCTTATTGCTTTCCTCCTTATCCGAGCGTCTCGCTCTTTCTCGCGTTCTCTCAGGAAGATGCTACGCGAGAGAGAGCGCGCGCGCGCGCGCCCCGCGGATCTCATTTGCATCTCTCGGGCGAGCATGACCATATCGGGATGTTTCTCTTACCTTGCGCTATTGCAATGAAGCTGGGGGATCGTTGAAATAACCGTCCATACGAATACACAGACATCCATATATTTATATAAATATACAAAGTTATAGTATATAGACTCGTAACGCAGCCGAGATTCCTCAAGCTGTCAAGCCTCCGTACCATAACCATCCTGGCGAACGAGATATTTTCGATCGTTAATGCCAATCAGGCTGCAGTTCTTCTGCATTTGTTATCCTAATCAATGTTAAACCCCAGATATGTCATGTTACTTGTGGCAAAGCCGCGTTTAATAGGGACTCATGGACAGAGACGTTTGCCCCAATCGGACTTATTATCGTGGCTTCGACGCTATCGAGTCGTTCCAGTGATCGCATTCGGCAAGTGTCTCTGACTATAAATAGATCGCGACGTCTCGTGGAAATTTCAATGGATCACGAATAGTTAATAATTCTCAAAAGTTATTGCGTGAAAATGCCAAAATGGCCGGCTGCTCACAATTCGAACAATCAGACAGTCACTTTTTAATTAAAAACGAATTATCATCGATTTTTACTTCTGAAAAATTAATATTCCCAGGCAAATGTAACGGGAATTTTTTTTTTCGAGATTTAAATAAAAAAAGATTTGTTCTTGCCGTTCGGCGTGATTCAGAAGTGCGTCTTAACGCGAGAGCGACTGGCGCGCACTCTGTACGGATGCTGTGTGGAGAGATAGCGGGCGGGGACTAGCAGACAGGAGGAGAAACCCGGCGAGGGTTCATTAGCGAAGGTATATCTCTCTCTCCCGCGGTGAGATGGGAGGAGAGAAGCGAGCGGGAGAGAGAAAGAGATCTCGACATTCCTTCGCCCCGTCGACCTTTGGACCCTTCTGCTGGTCGGGGTCAACGCGAGAGGAAAGGTTCGGGGCTCTCGAGATCACCGCGCGTTGTGCTCGATCTTAGAGAGCTCAGGTAGCTCGCCGTGAGTTTTGTACCGGGTGATGTAAAAGTTTTCACCTTCCAACGATTAATTCGAAAATTCCACTTTTCAAAAATCCATTTGATTCTGAAAGAAACAAAAAAAATCATTTCTATCCCATAGCAAGAAGAGAGAAATAAATAAAATGAATAATAGCTGCTGACAACGATAATCACCGAACGTATAATTTTCGATAACTAATTTATAAAAACGTCGTAATCGAGAAAAAAATATTGAAAATAATTAATCGTTCCTGAGAACGAAATTTATTCAATCCAAGTGAAATAACCTGCACAACCCATAGAGCAGCATATTGCTCGAGCGTTATCTCCCTTCGTTTTAATGCACACACCATATCATTTGGATATAAACACAAACATATCTACCCTGAGAATAATAATGATAATAAATTTGTATTCAGTGTATCAAAACGAGCCGATTAGCCTTTAATTTCGCGCGTCGATCTCCTAGTCGCGGCTTGTTTCTCTTGTGGGAGAAAGAGAGCAGGAGTTCACATAGAGACTCGCAGTTATAGTCCAGAAGGCACTTATAACGACTGGCTGCCAGCGAGCGAACCAGACATGATACGATAAGTCGCTAATTCGCGTTTAACTGAGCGAGACGGTGAGAGGCTACCGTGCATGTGTGAATATGTGGAGTACAAGTATACGTGTGTGTATGTTGGAAATGTATAGATTGTATTGTGGGTGGCCACCACGTCGTCCGGCCGCGACTCTGCTGTTCTCCTCCGATGTCTCTCGCGTTGTCGTTCTCGTCTTGTCGTTGCTCGTTTCGATCCGCATACGCGAATACAACGGTATACATCAGTCTTCTCGGTTGTACGAGAGTGTACATTAAAAGCGTTGTATATATAGATACATAAGTGTATGTATACGCGATGTTGAATCTATACGAGAGACGCGACCAGGAACGAGCATCATCTGGTCTCGCGATTAATTAGACCAGTTGGCGACATAGCTCTGTATCGGCGAGTCTCGAGCTCGTAATCGATAGGATCGGTCACGCTTTTCGGCACCCTCATTCCTGTCCACGAAGCAATGGTCTTTGCCACGTGGTTCGTGTCTTTTGCCTTCTGGAGATCGCGATGGCTATCTCTTGGTCCGAGCTCTTCAATAAACCGAGAAAATGAAGAAATTTTGACAGAACGATTGAATGAGTGGCATGACAACTAAAAATGTTGCGAAGAATCGTCTCGAATGACTTGTATATATAGTTTTATTGGTTCTGATGGATCGCACCATCAACAAACTCCTCGTTCCGATTGTACCGATTCGCAAACGCGCACAGTTTCAACGAGCAGTTAGCATCGGAACGGACAAGCTCTCGGTGGAAGAGCATGTGGCTTGATGGTGAGAGCGAAAGAAAAAAAAAGGAAAAGGACAGTGAGAAAGAGAGAGACAGAGATTTACTCGCGCGGTCGTTGGATGACGAAGAAGGCCGCGTGCGTCCTGATGCTGTAAGAATCTCTCATACAGACCAACTTCCTCGCGGTGCTGGTGAGGAGCAGATGAGATAGCGCGTTCGCTTCTCTCTCTCTCTCTCTCTCTTTCTCGCATCGGTCACACCACAGGTGACTCGTCGCGGTCTTGCGCAGCTCGCGACCTCAACCTGACCCAAACTCGTACCTGACTTCCAGCGCGCACACACACACACAGGTACAAATACAAACTCGCGATAATAGTTTTTGCCCGCAGGGCTCGTACATGATACGCACTTCTACCTTCAACTTCTTATTCGCCTCCTTCGTCTTTTATTCTTTTTCCTCCTCCATTCCTCTTCTCGCTGTTACCGCAATTCTATAACTCCTTTCTGGCGTAATTCCATCTTGCTGGTTCACTTTCCGCCGTTTGGATTGTGCATAATGCATATTCGTGTCCTCGTTTCACAGCGAGAGCGAATGTTCATCGATCCTCGTGCTAATCGATCCCAAGAGGAGACTTTTTAGCGATACAAACGTGTTGGTTATAGATGCGACTACCGTACGAGGTCGCGGAGATGCCATTCCATCATGCCCCAGCCTTTTAATTCACGCATCTGTATACAACGAGCATTACCAAAGTATCGAATGGAATACCATTCGCCAGATTGGAATTTGACGTTTCTTTGTTGCCATGTTTTTTCTCCAATTCTTTACATTTTATGGGGCTCCGTGTGTATATTCTCTCGGTTGCTCCGCTCATCAGCCTGAAAATATGCTGCGAATGTGTGCCCATCGTCCCTGCCAAGTGTGACAGAGAAAAATACGCCGCGTATAATGTTACTGTCACGATAATTATTATCGCGGTTTTCTTCGCTGTTTCCACAGTCATTCCAATTCCTCTGTGTGTTGCTGTATCTGTGTGTGATTCTTTGGCTAGAAACGGAGTGCATGCTAGAAGTTAATTTTTCGGTGAGAATGATAATCTCCCGCTGAGATGACATTCCGGGTCGAGTACGTGACGAACACGGTTCTTCATCAGTTCGTCTCTGTTCGTCTTACTCGCTCCTATGAATCATGCACGTATCTGATAACTGCTTCTTCGCCAAAGCGCTCGTATATGCAGACGTAACTTTGTAGTCACGGGAATTCACGGGAAGCACGTGTCTCTGAGAAACGCGAAATATTTTTCAGGAGACTGAGGCAAAGGGGCGATAGTGAGGGCGAGAGCTGGTAAAAAAGCATTTTTCCGGCTTGAATGAGTTTGGAATTCTCTGGGTGTCACTGGGTCAACGGCGGCGAATTTGCAGCAATATTTTATGGACAACGATTTGACCTTTGTGTGCCTTGATTCGAATTACATTTGATTCCTCGCCCATTTCGCAAGAGACGAGCGCGATGCACAGGCTGTTGAAAAGTTACTCTTGCGCTTTAGAAAAATTCTTTTATCGTTACCGAACCGTATGTTCAAATCGCGCGTTTCGACATTGTTGCGATGAGCACGTATAGCTTTGTGAGACCATCTTGCGAGTTCGCACTCGTGCCCAAAGGTTCACGGGTCGTTAAAAGCCGAGAAGATGCGTCCTTTCGTGCACATATGCGCAGTATACATTCATCTGTGTATAAATCGCTCGAAATGTCGCGAACAATCGCCACCAGAGCTAATAACTAACCGAGCAAGCGTAATTTCGTCACTCCTTGAAACTTTATGACGTCTGTCGTCACGCTCAGATTCGTAACGTTCGCGCGAATCGTTTCTCGCCGAGGTGCATACGTTTTGTAACACTAAATCAATCCTTTCGATTGTCTTTCATCGCGGCTGATACAAGCCGATAAAAAATGTTTAGCTGTAATATCGATTGGTGAAAAGTACCGCTTCGGCTATACGCGAGACATGTGTCTGACGCGAGTTAAATCCAACGTCACCGCATGAAGAACGCACTGCTCGAAGGTCCCGCTGCTTTTATATCTTTCGGAGAGTCTCCCGAGCCCAGCGTCGTAAAACTTTTCAGTTCGAATGAACTTTCTGGGGTCAACAGATATCCTGGGATAATAGCAAAAGCGCATCGGAATGACCTTTGACCCGGAGCATATGTGACACGTTGTTAACGGTAATCAACGTGACGAATCCTGGAGGAATTTCTGACTCTCATTTTTTCCGTTTTCAAGAAACGTTGGACGCTCGTTGTAAAGTCCTTGAGATCAGCTTTTCCTGGAGCATTTTTCGAATGGTAACGCAACTCGGCGACCTAGTGTTACAATAGAATTTAATTAGTTGCTAGAATGCTCGGAGTATGCGACTGGAAATTCCTCTGGCTTTTCAGTCGAATACTCTCAACAAGAGTGCAACTTTGCCAGGGCATAAATAGCATGTATATATAGAGACACAAATGTATTGAGACTCGAGGTGATGAATGCGGTCGCCTTGGCGCGATCGTCACCGATCGCCTCCTATAATGGCAGACAATCGCAGTTGAATCGTCGCGTGACCTTCGCTTCTCGCGAAACTCGAGGCGCGGCTTCTCTTTCCAGCACTGCGCGATATATCGCCCATTCGCCTCTGTTGCACATAAACACACTTATATAAATATGTACCTATGTGCTCGGGGTTTATAGTATACATTATTACGTAGAATTGTTAAGCGTAATAATAGTGACATACAAACGCGTCTCGCAAACGCTGTTGAGATTTCTCAAGGCATCAACTCAACTCCTCGCCTTCAAGAAGTATCGCCGATTGTTGGAAAGCTATAAACACCCGCGCTGCTGCGTCGACTCGCTCCAACGCTTCGCCTTCTCTCACGTAAGACGCGAGAAACGACCACGATAACAACCACCACAACGACGATAAAACTGGCTTTAAATGCTCGCTTGTTTCTCGTTGGCATTGTCGTTTTCCTGTCACCTACGATATACCAGCGACAAACGAGTACGTATTTTTCCTTATCCTACTTTTTTTTTCCTCCTCTATTCCGAAGTTCCAAAGCCTCTGGAATTACGATCTTCCAGCTCCCGGAAAACGAAACTCTCGGAAAAGCCTGCGTCTTTCCCGACATTCTTCCTCAAGGTCTGGCCTTTTATTGTCGAAGCGAAAATTGTGCCAATAGCAAGACTTTGACGCAATTCGCGATTTATATCTTTGTTGTTCGATATTACGCTCGCATCCTCGCTCGCGAGCTTCATCCTTGATTAACAGAAACATGAAATACGAACATCGTCCGGTCTGTATCCACTCATCGTTGTCATAACTCACACTGCATGGATCCTTGAGCTCTCTCCCAGGCGCAATCCATTATTTTTCAATCCTTTCCTCATCCGACGATCCAATAAAACTCAAAAACCAAACTCACGCATGAAAATTATAGATAAACAAATAAAATCGACCAAACCCGAAAAATAGAATCCGAACGATCTCATTCACGATTAAAACTTGAAAATGACAAACTTTTATGAATTTCCATCCTTGATAAATTGAATTTTCGTCAACCGTACAAATCGAAATCCCCGTCAATTTTCGTTATTATACTCGACGTTGCTCACGAGCATCCATCATACGTGAGTGACTAATATGGAAAATGTCAAAGCTGCAGAAATTCAGCCACTGGAGACGAACGAGTACGTAGGTGCACAGAATGCATTGTAAGAAACAAGTCGAGCAAATAATGAATATCTGTGATAGAATGTTTATGTTCTAAATCTTGAAAGGATTAAGAACATGACGTCACACAATAAATCGAATCTGCTCCGCCCTTTCCTTTGATAGAAATGATAAGGCGTTTCTGCATGAGCATTTATCGTCAGAACAAAAATTTATAAAAATATGACACGCAAAGCATATTAGTCTAACTCACGCTTCGTCGTATCTTTCGTATCTGAAGCGAGCGCGTGTGCGGATCCTTATGCGTCGCTGTTTGGCTGTTCCTGGCTACTGCATTATGCATTAGTCATGATTACAAAGTAAGTGGCAAGCTCTCGTAGTGTCTCCTGTATAGATATGTTCTTGTTATATAGCAGCAATAACGGCGTATATTTACGGTGCTTATGATTTTCCACTTGAAATGGGCATATCCCTTTTACATCCATGCTTAATGGTCGCGTTCCAGCGTATAAGTCACCAGCGCACGTTGCACCTCGTGCCCTGGGTCGAGGCCATAACCCGCGGCAAATTTACATCGCTCGTCCGAAGACGTTACTGCAAACCGCAGGCAAAAAGTTTTAGAGGCTGTATACAGATATTGCTCATTGTCACTTTCGTCTCGTTGGAGATGCTGCGATTGTTTACAACGGGGTCAAATTAATAAAGCGACGACAATGAAGGGAAAAATGTATTTCTTCTTGTTCGCCTTTCGTGATGTTCGGGTCCAGGCGTCAGAGGCCTGTGACATTTAGAGCGGTTCCTAAAATGTCTTTCGATATATGATGCAAAAGTTAATTGCATCGTTGGAATGCAACGAAATTCTGTTTTTTCTTGAGCAGAACTCGTAATTGTTATTAAATATTTGGTCGGGACGCTGAAACGATCCTCCCTTGCCACCCAAAAACTGAATCGACCCGAAAAATCGCCACAATTTTCAAAATTCAATAAACAATTAACAGATCGAATATTTTTCGTTGAATATCAACGCTGCAAGCTTCAGAAACGTTTCAATATTCTGATGAAGCGATTTTGAAATTTTTATCGTTATGGAACGTTTGGGTGGCACTTGTTAGTCCATAAGACGAAATAAATTCGTTTGTGTTTCGCTTTTTAAGCACTGAACTCGATGCCAGTGGATTTTTATATTCAGAAAGACAAAACAAAATTTTTTTGACACGAATCGACAATTTTTTTTCGCCTTTTGCTGTAATTTTATTGAGAAATTATAGTGCAATTTGCGAGCTGAACAAATTAGCCATGAATAGGATAAAATATGGTTTGCCAGGAGGTTTAGCAAAGCAGCAGCGATATTGTATCGGCGGGTATCGAGGGAATGGTTGTGTACTCGTTGGATTCCAGTCAGGCAGCCTTGCCGAGGCCGCGCGCGAGATCATTGAGACAAAGTGTGTAATACCCGTGGTTGCATTCAGACATGAACGCGCGGCGAGGAAGCCGCGGCGCGCACGTATATCGCAACCGTTGGAGCATCCGGTTCTTGGATGATTTTTGCAAACTCTTTGACCAGACGGAATTCGATGAAAATCTCTTTGGTCGTGCGAGTCACGGTTTTATAGAGTCTTTCACATTAATCCCGTATATAATTATCGTTGGCTGATTTATCAGCAATACCAGACGATTGAAACTTTGTCGTTTATATTGAGAGTGAAGGTAAATTGGTGGATGAAAGGATTTTCGAGTTGGGGAACCTTGGAAAAGGCGGCAGACAGAATGAGCAACGTTTTAATTCGATATTCCAAAGCGTGAGGCTCTCTTACAGTGTAACTCCTTAACAAGTTGCATAAAACAGGTGTTTCGACAGGTGACATTTCAATAGTTCGATCCCCGTGGCTCGTAGGTCACACACGACATAATTTAACATAATTTAAATCTCCTTTATATATTTTCAACAATTTACTGCACAATTTCGTTTCCTACGCACTGCGATTATTCATACAAACGTTGTGATATAATCGATAACCTGGAATCGACTTTTTATTCCTGGAGTCCATTTTTTTTTCTTACCTATTTTAATTCCACCTTGGAAGAGTAAAAGGTGAATAAAATGAAACGATCGCGAGATAAAATTCCGATGTATAGCCGCTCGCATATTAACCGTGTGAATTTTTATGCAACTGAATCTCGGTCGGGGTTCGAGGTCGCATCTTTATAAATTAATACTGTAAAAGTCGTAGACCACTCTCTATCGCTGACCTCGGAGGTCAACTCGTTTTAACGAAGCCTAGTAGGCGATTTCTTAAGATCCTTCTCCCGGAGTATAATGTATTCGCAGCAGCATACACGATGATCAATTTATTGATTAAAGGAAAAAGATTTTTCCTTGCTTACTGAAAATCCAATTGAATGAATCACGGCGACGACAAAGCCCGAGGAACGCAGGCTCATTTTTTCCGTTCGATCTTGCGCGGGCTCGCGTTAGAAAAATTGTGTAACTGCGATCGCGGGAGCTAACAAGCCTCGTGATTAACAATCTGCACTCTCCTTATTCTTTATGCGGCTTTTATGAAACTATTACAAATAATATTCACGGGGCTTTGCACGAGATACCGTTTTTTTTTCTCCGTCGAATCCTTCCTCCAGGGTATTCGGCAGCATTTCACGTAGCTCGAAATTACAACCACTTGGAGCGATACTCGAATTATTTAGCAAGGAAATAATTTATCACGAGCTCGCGATATCTATCATAAAGTCTGGGCCGCGAGTCTTTCAACCGTTCAAGCGATACTTTGACGGTATCCGTTATATTCTCCATACAAACTGTTGTATATACGCTCGCTTTGGAATTGCTCTTTAGTCGACAATTAGGTATATCATTCGGGGCAACTAGAGAAATGCTGGAGCATAGACACGTGTGTTTATAATAACAAATGAGCGAGCACCCATGGGCGACACCGCGCGAATCTCGCTCCAATATCTCAACACTCGGAATTTCTTTAACTCCATTAAATTCGAAGGCACACACATTCGTGTATGTTCACAATTGTGTGTTGAATGGATAAGTGTATAAATATATCACACATGGGTGATTTAGCCCTCGGTAATCGCGTGGCTAGCCCGAGTTGTAATCTCGCTACCGTGTGCATGCTCCAAAGCACTCTTGCGATCTCTATGTGTGTTACAATGAGAATGCGAGCAAATAGTTTTTCTCTCGGTGGACCGGACATAGTCGGGACAATAACTATATCACTCTTGACACTTTGGAATTGAATTCTCCACGACTCACAGATATATAAATACTTGTATGTAAACGTTGTAAATCTCGTCTTATCGTTATCGACAGAAATGCTTTCATTTCGCGTTTTCAGGCCCTCGAGTGTCGCCGAAGTCGACTTGGATCATACGGAGAGCCGCGTGCAGTTATATGCACAAATAATGGTGTTTCCGGGCACTTTCCCTCTGTTCGCTTCGAGACCGGTTCTAAAACTTGCGTTTCGAGCTTATACATATATCCTCCGGGCAGCACAATCCAGTTCTTCTAGTTAATTGATAAATATTTTGGTGCATTCCTTTCTTCTTGCACGCTTTTCCAATGGAAAAAAATTCATTTTATCTATCGCTTGCAAATCGAGCTGTAATATGGGCGGGGCTCGTGAGATTTCAAAATGAAGCATAAAGGAGAAATAAACAAACAGGTTACCGGCAAGAATGTTTAGAAAAGTCACATTGATATTTATAGAGATTGGAAAATTCGTTTTGGTTCGGTCGATTATCGCTGGACAAGCTTTATGGAAACTCTGTGGATATTTATACGCGCGATGCTGGAATCGTGCAACGAGTCATGTTTTTCTTGAGAAGAAACGAAGAAGACCTGCGGCCCCGGGTGTGAAATCTCGTAACGACGTGTTAAAACGGAGCCAACTCCGCAGGCACGTATGTCGTTAGCGTAGATATCCCGCTCCCTCTCCATTTCCTTCTCCCTCGTTTCTAACAAGTCTCCATTCTTCCGGAGAGGTTTCCAGAACGCGTTTCAACGACCGGAAGAAATATAATCAAGGAAAATCGAGTGAACAACTGAAAAGACGATAGAGAATTAAATTCGATATCGATGGAGCGGGAAAATATTTTTTCGACCATTTTCCCAAACTCGTTGACGGGTCGCAAACATTCAAACGACACTCGACGTTCGTAAACTTTGAATTATTATTTTTTCCCATCGCTTGAAACACAAGAGGCTTCATTTTCTCTGCTGAAAAGTTACGATATTTGTCGTACGTGTTTCGTGCTCGCTACGTGGACTCACGAACCCGACAACCTTCACGAGGTCTCTTCAACGTTTGAATATCGAATACACAAAAACTTTCGTGCCTCTCGACGTTACTCGGACGTTAGACGCTTTCTCGTTGACCTAGTTTTTTCATACAAATTTTGTGCGTTTCTTGTCGTGTCGCTCATGACACTCGATGAAAAATCCCGTCAGTCTCGTGCACTAATAATTGAGCTTACCGAGTTAAGAACGTAGCGAGGGCAAAAAATCTTCATGGGCATAAAGTTATAATCGTCCCGAAATTACGAAATGTTGAAATTGATTGAACATTCGGGATTCAGTTAGAACGTGCGACCGTCGCGTTCCCAGCTAATTTAACGGCTTCCCGAGAGCCTTGGCACTGTGTGGATTCAAGTGTAAAAAGTGGGTTTACGATCCATCAAGCCTTCGGGTCCACAACGTGACAAAATAGTGGTCTCGTGAAAAAATTGGAAAAACGATGAAAAGGAAAATAAAACATAATTTGGAGCTGAATTTAGCAAGAAATTGAAAAGTATTTTGGAAAATTGATTATTCCAAAGAATGGCTTGAGAAAATATTGAAATTAATTCCCAAAAAACGATAAACGAATTAATCATGATTATTGTTTCTGCTTCGATCACGATTCTCGATCTCGCGAAAGACGAAATCTCGCCCTTATCGTCACATCGTCTCGACGTTTACCGTTCATGATTTTTCCAACAGTTATCGTTGGGAGAACGCGACCGAATGATTTGTGAACATCTCCCATCTGCTGTGCCAAACAGTTATATGCAGACGAAGCTGTGATTTCGATCCAAAGATGTTTCACGCGTAGTGAAGCACATCGCGATAGTAAACTTTGTATACGTTGAGTTTCAATGCATATATTTCGCTTCATAGTAGGGTTTGCATCCAAGTTTCTTTTATCGCGTCGGATTGGTATCGTCGAAGTGAAGTGAGCTCCCATGGGCGATCGTTCGATCTCGATTCATCGAGGCACACAAACTCGAGCGAAGATCGATCGCGCGGTTACGCTCTATCTCGCCTTTCTTCCTGTGCTTGGTTTACAAAGTATCACTGAACAAGATCAAGACTATTTCGACACGTTCGTTACAAATTTTCGATCGTTGAACAAAGTCTCGACGACCCGTACGGTTCGGACGATTCGATGCAACAAAAAAGCAGGCTCGTTCACTTCGAAGCGATGATAGTTTAAGCTGGAAGATGGAAAAGTGAGAGAGAACGAGGGAAAAACATTGAGAGTCACTCGTCGAGAGATCTCCGACCATAAAAGTTGATAGAAAGTTTATTTTCACTCAATTTTTATTGTTCGATATAAATTTAACTGTCTGACGTCCCACAGTGCGCCACAGTGTTTCAATCACCATTTAGAAATCGATGTTGCATCAGTAACGATACAGATATAGGTGAATTTCAAAGTGAGTGACTGGACAGCTCCACACTACTGTTTTACCTTGAACACAATTTTCTACTCTCAACGATGATTTCTACTTTAATAGGCTGGTTATGGGGAAGGAAATTTGGGGGAGAATCCTGTCGTCTGCTCGACAAGTTTTATTGCCAGTCGTAAAGTTGGCGGCTGTAAGAGCGCGTTTTAACGATGACAATAATTTATCGGATATTTCAGTAGCCTGCTTGGCGCGGACACTGACCCGTTGCTTTGCCACTTGAATGGAGCACGCCCGAAGGGCGAGGTAAGGTTCTATAAAGTTATTACGGTCACCATACATATAGGCGAGGATATAGAGGCTCCTTGGTTGATGAAGGCAGTAGTGGATACCGATCCTGCGGCGATCGAGGAAGAAGATATCCCGGACGAGGCTCACGATCCTTTTCTCTCTCTTTCTCGACAGCTTCATTTATTGAGCGTAAATCTCGATTCTAGCGCCACATTAAACCACAAACATCGCGCATTATATGGACGAGCGTATAGGCTTTTTCATTTGGTAACGATGCTTCGTAATCTCGAGACCCTGTCCGCGCGATCGTCCTCTTTTTACTCAGTTACATTTTTACGTTTATACGCTCTGAATCCTCTTAACGATTTTATCGCACAAACCTTAAGGATGCTGTGCCGAGATCGACATTCCCGAAAGTTGATACTCCCCGAAGACAGGAACATCAAATACGGTTTTCCTCTTATTGTTCCTTTCGCGAGCAACTCGTTCCAACGATTTCGACGAATACAAACCCCATGCGTTTGTGAAGCAGATACATATTTAAGTTTTTTTTCTCGCGTTTGCCATGATTAATTCATGCGTTCTGAATAATTCTGCGTGGATTGTTATTCATCGATAGTAAATCGATGGTGATGAATGGTTCTCGGTCCTACTTTACTGGCGATCATCTTGTTCTCTGCTAGCGACGTTTACCCCACGATGCGACGATGGAGAGTCTCGTGTTAAACATTCGAACGTCGTATAAAGGCAAAATCAATTATTTGTCGCAATAAGTCTCTCAAGAAATTCACTGAGCCTTATGTTGATGTTTTTTTTGTATTTTTTGTATTTTTTTTTTCATAGAAAAATACAGTTTCTTTTTCTAATGATTCTGCGATGTCACGTATCGAAACAAAGTGCTCTCGTGCGATGGACTTTTCAAGCGATGATTCTCTCGAACTATGTCATTTTTATCTCAACATTAAGACACTCTCCTGCGACCATATTTCTCCCATAAATATCGCTGACTCGCGCGAGTTTGTTGAACTATTATCTTGTCAGATGAGCTGACTGTGGGATGCTGCTGTCTCAGGCGAGATGAGCAACTCTACACGTACTCAGAACACAGTCGTTGAAATCGCGTTAACGAGACTCTAGACTCTAGGATCTTTTCTCGCTCCGAGTGCACGAGTATAGACACATCGAGCTGCTGCTGCTGCTGCTACGCAGCTTTGTACCGTCGCATTTTTTTTTCATTCTCATTGCGCGTGACGTGAAAATTACGCTCTGGATCCTCCGCGCAATTACTCGCTCCGGACGTCGGAGAAATATTCTACAAGTTTTTATCGGCGTTTGATAAATTTTCGAAACGAAAATTGCACTTCCGGTCTCATTGCGTTGATTCACTCGACATTTCTCTCCTATTGGGTTCGCAGTTATTGCAGATTATGCAAAACTAAGTTTTTGTGGGGTTGCGATCGACGCTGAATGTTTGTACGTTATTTTTTCCGAACCGAGACGACTCTGAAGTTTGCAACGTTGATATTCAACGAAAAATATTGAATCTATTAATTATTTATTGAATTTTGAAAATTTTGGCAATTGTTCGTGTCAAATGAGTTTTTGGTTGGCAAGGGAGGATCGTTTCATGGTCCAGACCAATTATTAAATAATTATTAAGAGTTCTGCTCAAGATGAAACAGAATTTCGTTGCATTCCAACGATGCAAACTTGAGCATGACGAACCGAGCAATCTCGCAAGATTCATCGACGAATGATGTTCGCTCTGATTTGTTGCAGGTGAGGTGTCGGGTGAAACAGTATCCGCGGGTACAGTGCCACGTGGAGGTGACCGCGTAGAAGCGGCCGATCTGGGGAGACACAATAATATTACGGAGAGGAGCGACGTGGCCACCCTGGCCGCTAACACAGCGATAGACGCGAGAGGCGGCAGCCCTCAGGGGGCCCACCTCTCGGGAGCAGCAACGCCGAGGCCACCGCGTAGTAGGAGGCGGTTGAACCAAAACGGAATTGACACGACTCAGGTGAGAGAAGAAAACCTCGAAATGAGTAAATTCCATGGCGACGACATTCAGTTTCAAAATTGTCGTGGAAGTAAAACTTTTCGAGGGTTTATCTCATTGATCAAAAGGCTGTCAAGTTATATTTGTCGTTGATCAATATTGCCATAGGCACGTGCACCAAGAAACCCGGTACATCGTTCGGTGTTTGCTCAAATTTCGAGTCGCCTCTCGCAGCGACGAAGCCCAGAGAAAAACTTGGCTCTCCATTTTGTCATCAATGATAAATCGTGTCAAAATTGTACTCAACAAAAAAATAACCTCAGAATATAAACACACGACTCGAAAAACCTGCCTCCGGTCTTTATTTTTCATCATTAACTGTGCTCTACCGAAATCTTCTGTTTATTTCGTTGCTAATGAAGCAGCAAAGGCTCTTGACGCTGCTCCAGCCTCCAAGAGACTCATCCAGGCCCTTCTTTCCCCCTTTTCTTGCATCTCACTCTCTCGTGTCTCTAGTCATGTTTCTCTAAACTTTAGTCCATCGTACGCGGTCTACAGGCTGCTGCTATAGCACAGTGCTCCTACTAATGCTGTTGGCACCACACACGTACACGCAACTTCTCAAGCACGCACCTGCTATTCGAGAGTGCTCGTGTATACACAAAGTCCCGTACGAATCTGGCTACCGGGAGTAATGTACAATTTCGAGCGTCCGTTCTTCACCTCCAAACGGTATTTACATATACACACATAAATCCACAGAGTTGAAGAGCAAAGTGTAACCCTGAAAAATTGGCCTCGACGCGCTTGAAAGAAATTTTAGTGTTTACGGTGTTGGAGTAGCTCCCTGAAAGTCCTATAAATCATCAGAGGCACTCGGAGCTCAAAAAATATTCTAACGTTACATTGAGAATCCTCTTGACACGTGAACAAATATCAAATTTGACGAGCTTATATTTTTACATCTCGTAACGTGGCTGATTCGAATTCTCGTAGAATTTCAAACGAGGATTATCTCGACTGAAAAAAAACTGTGGACCAGGCTGCTCTTTTTATTTTTCATAAAAATCCATCACTCGATTGCTACGCAGCGATGATTCGAGCAGCTTCGCCAATTTTTTTCTGACACTAAATAATCCATACAATCATGAGTCCTTTGTATGTAGAAAAATTTGACTAACTGCAGGGGCAAAGAGTCAATTACTCGCGATGAAATTGAACTTTGAGGCAGAATGCTAGATCGTTAGGCGAGAAGCGAGAGTAGACCCTTAAGTCCATAAGCTTTTGAAACGAAGCTTGTCCTCTTCGTCGCTTGTTCGTCGTCGAATGGGAGGCGAGGAAGAGATTCAACATTTGACGTACACTTTGTTGTGCTCGGAAAGTGCGAAGCCCGAGTTGGTCGTTTATATTCTTTGGACTCGTACGTCGTGAGCGTACGTTGGAACACGTGCTGGACGAGATATCTTTGTGGAGAATTGTGATGCAAGTGTTGGGAGGGATTCTATGCCGATCGCGAGAGCCTCGTCCCTCTTAGTGTCACGAATAGGGCCTTGCAATGCCAACTCAACTGAGCGCAAAAATCCAGCCTTACCTTCTTCGCTACTACGGAGCTACGTAGCAAAGTAACAAAGTCTGCTCCCGAGGGGCGAGTAAGAGGAACGCACGTTTGCCTTCATTACCATATCTGAGATGCAATCTGTTCTTCCTTCTCCTGGCGGATTAATGCGTCGAGATATTTTCTTACTAGGCCCCGGAGCTTAAGCACATAACTATGTGAATACTCTACATAAACGAGCGCAACGAGAAAATAAGTGTAAGCGTTCTTCGTGTGTTTGTGTAGACCCTGAGCGCGTTGAGATCTTCTTAAGTGAAACCTTGGTAGACATCCTGCGGCGCGAGAACGAGACACGAGGCTGTACGTCCCTCGAAGGGCTTAATTCTTCATACGCGATTGCTGTCGCCATAAAAACCTCGCTCTCTAAGATATTCCTTCTCTTTTCCTGCCGTCAGGATCTTCGATAACGACGCTAGCTTCGACTCGGAAAATCATTTTCGTCATTTATGCGCACGAGAAATCGAAATCGTCGTTTTTAAGGAAGTTGTGTGGCAATGGTCGAATCTAAATTTCGGTTTTCGCTTTTTCGCACATACAAAATTATTTGCGAGCCCAAGTTCATTGAAAAAAGTTGTTACAAATTCACTAAAGAACAACATACTCTAAATCCAAGATTTTTCGACGTAATCTGTATTTTTTATTTAATAAACAAAATTTCGAAAAAATTTTACGACCGATTTTTTTCGAAAAAACGAATAAATCTTCTTCGATGGTACATAAAAGTGTATGCAAAGTTTAAAGAGGCTTCACGATTTAGTAATCGAAATATTTAATGTTTAAAATTGAAACTTTTAACACACGCTCTTATGAGAAACTACTAAGAATTGTGATCTTTATAAATAAATATCTCGACTTGTACATGGTGAAACCTTTTTAAATTGCGCAAGCAATAGCTCGCGCAAATTTGAAAGAACTTCATCATAAAAAGTGTAGCATACAATGTTTTTAACGAGAGGGAAAATTATATTTGTCGCAGGTTAAAACTGAGAGGCTCACTCCTGATAATAATTCGACATCGTCGCGAAGCGTGACGCCATCCTCGTCCAGCCATCCTGGTACCCCACCAAATGCAACGTCACTCGGTGGACCCGACGGCCCACCAGCCCCTCATCATCTTAAACACATGGAACAGATGATGGGACGGAATTACAGCGATTTCATGAGAAGTCTCGCTGCCAAGTACAACAACGCCAATCCGAACGAGTACGTTTTAATGTTTTTCACTGAAATTTTAAAATCGATTCGTATAAATTGAAATTTATCGAGATTCTTATGAACTTTTTTTTATCGCTCAATTTTATAGTTACTTCAGCACCCCCCGGAACGGCTACCCTCCTGGTCTCGATCCACGATTCCCCGCGTTCAAAACCGCCGCTACACCTTTCGTTGGTCTTATGGCACCATTGGGCACACCTCAACCGCCCACTGTACCAACCACCTCACCCCTTTCCGTCAAAGATCCCAACAAGGAACCAAAGCAGGACAATCTCTTTGGTAATCCGGTTTTTCCTCCCATGCTCGATATGTCTTCGACGCAAGCGTTACTTCACATGGTGAGAACCGCAAATGCTGCACAAAATGCTGCCGAACTCGAAACCTATCTCAAGGGTAAGTTGCTTTATCGTATTTATCGTGAGAAAGTGAAACAATCGAAAATTCACGACGAAAAAACCGAAAAAATCAAGCACACGAAATAATTGGAACAAATTTCGAATTCCGCGGTGAAAAATTCGCCTTTTCAAAAAAGTTTCCAAAGAATTGGGCAATATTTATCGTCGCTTTGATTCCTCAGTCAATTTTATTCCGCTCTCGATCGCAGGTGCGAACAAACGTGACGTCGGAGTCACGAGTCCGCTCGATCTCTCGAGTCCCGGTGGTTTTGCGCCTCGAAAGAGGCAGCGAACGGAGACCCGAAGATCGGGAAGTGTATCGCCGAAACCAAAGGCAACGGTAGTACCTCGACCGAGTACACCGCCACCTGTGAGATGTCCGTCTTTGTGCGGTCACATGCCATGCGGTGACGGCCAAGCCGTCAATCGCTGGACGGTCGAGGACGTCGTCAGTTACGTGTCGTCGATCGAAATCTGCGCGGAGTATGCACCGGTAAGTCCTTTCACTTTTTTCCACTATCGTCCCGATTTATAATAAGGAAAATAGTCGTACGAACGTCACTGTAAACGTTTGACAAAAAATATACACACGCCGTACCATTAGAATTGCGAGCAGGCACGTGAACCGCAAAATTTTCAACGAAATTTGATTTTTACGTTTTTTTTTTAAGTAAAAATAAAATCGGAATTTGTGGTTCACGAAAGCGAGAAAAAATGCAAAAAGTCTCAAAGGACTTGGGGAAATGTTCAAGTGCGTTGCCCTCCAGCTGCAATAACTTGCGGAAAGGATATAAAAGTTGGAGAAAGAAAAAGAAAGAAAAAGATTGCTCACCTGGATGACTCGCATCCGTCAATCTGACAGCTCACATAGTTCCGCTCCTGTTAGTTCTAAAAGATCAGCAGCAGTGCCCGCGAACGAGGAAGAGCCAGAACAGAGCTCGCTTCTTTCTAATGACCCTCTCGAAGTCCATACCAATCGCGTATATCGCAAACGTTGTAATATCTCTTGTACTTATCACCCTTCGACCTGCGGGTTCTCTGTCCTCACGTCCGCGCTTTCCATCTTTCGTTTTCTCGCGTCTTTCAACTTTCCAAACATCCTATAAAAATCCCGAATAGCCTCATTTAACTGTACGTTCAATCTTGAGGATTTACCGTTCATTTTTGTCATGCCTTTCGAAACATTGTGCTGCTTTTTTTTTTTGCTTAATTTTCTCGACTTTACGTACAAATTTTTTCTCTGGAATTTTCTGGACTCTGAATTTTTTGTAATAAAGTTTCGTACTTTTTTGTAAAAGTACGACGGGAGAAAATTAGTTGATAACTTCCGGGCTCTCGTACTATATACCAACGCCCTCCCGATCCTCGTCAAGACCTTGTTTCCTCATAAATTTTAACACAAGCTCGTAAAACCGTGAATGAATATTCACGAGCTCGAATCCTCGCGCATTTACTTTATATTCACATCTCCATAATTTGCGAATGTAAAAATATGGACGTAGTATTTAATGTGTGTGCGATAAATGTGTCTAAATAGCGTGAGTTTAGAGACGCGTGCGCGTGACTCGTCGTTAGACGAGAATGAGAAAGTCGACACAGTCCCGAAGAGCTCTCGTGACGAGGGAAGATCCTTGAAGAAATATTTCAATTTAAATTTCGACTGCGGAAGAGATTCACGTGTTTTTGTTTGTGACGCGCACTCGTAAAAAAACAAGAGACACCAAAGTGTTGGGCAGAAAATTGAAAAATTTTCTATACGAACGTTCTCGCTGTTTATTATTTAATTAAATTTATGCGTTCAATTGAATTATCGATTTACGATTAAAACGGGAAGAGGAAACGCGTTAACGATTCTACCGCGAGAAAATCGCGACCAAGATCGACTTTTAGCGATAAAAGGGTCTCGATCTTCATTAAGGAATAAAGAGGCAATAGCAGAAGCAACACTCGATTATTCCACTTAATTCGCAGCTCGACACAGTCCTCGGGCTTCCGTAATTCTCGCCTGTCCTTTTTCGCATCCCTTTTCGCCTCGTAAGAATCGACAAACGCTTCTATTCAATGCTCGTTCAATCGCGGCGTCTCCATTCCCAACGAAAAGGACTGCTCTCCTCCATCGAGCCAGCAATCCTACTTAGTGCATGTATAAAGTCGTTCACGACCAACCTTCGAACGGCAATTAGAGCCTGCTCGTTCGCGATCTACGGACGCATCTCAGGTGGTCGCATTTATCGAAATAACCCTGTTGAGAGAACTTTGCGTTCCTCCGGATTGGCCGACGTAATCGCGCGCTCGCTTTTGCTATACTTGTGTGCAAATCCGTTTCCAGTTGGCTCAGCATTTTTTCCCCAACTTTCCATTAAAGCCTGAGCTTTCGAGCCTTAAATTTTTCAAATATTTCCCTGGCGCTAATTAAGGACGTTGTATGGCGACGGTAAAATCTCAATTTTTCTTTTCAGTTTTTCTCACATACAAAATGGTTTGCGAGCCTCATTTCATTAGAAAAAGTTTTTACACATTGACTAAAGAACAACATACTCTAAACCCAAGATTGTCCGAGGTAATCTGTACTTGTTATTGCAATAAACAAAGTTCCGAAAAAGTTGAACGACCAATTTTTTTGAAAAATCAAATAAATCTTCTTCGATTTTACGTAAAAATGTGTGCAAAGTTTTAAGAGGCTTCAGCATTTAGAAATCGAAATATTTAATGTTGAAAATTTGAACTTTCAACACACGCTCTTATGAGAAACTACTGAAAATTGTGATTTTTATAAATAAATATCTCGACTCCTACATGGTGAAACCTCTTAAAATTGTGCGAGCTATTAGATGTCACTATTCTTTTTGTGCGATGCAAATTTAAAGGAAGTCTTGCATACAACGTCCTTAAGAAAATTGATTTCCGACGTCGAAACCAATTTCCAGGAACTTGGAGTCAATACAAAATAATGAAGATTCTGTATTAGGAGGGAAATGGAATAAATCCGAAAAAGATCCGCAGCAAATGTTTGACATTCGATGTGCGGAAATCTTTTCCTTGAGTAAAACCAGGAGCAAATTTCAACAGAGTTATCTGTAGTCCGATGAAATTTATAGCCTCATAGAATCGACGCGAACAATCGTTAATGTATGGACATTTTTATTCCATAAAAGTGGCGATCCGCTTGTAGTTTATTGGCAAAGTGAGGCAGTGACGAAATAATGTAAAATAGAAAGGAATCGTAAAAATGATAATTGGTGTCTTCCCGAAGAATTGTACAACGAGTGTACGACTTTCTGGATCTGTTGGTAAACGAGATGGAATTAGCTTCGAGAAACTCGGTGGGTGATAATTTATTGTAACGAGGGAGAGAGAGAGCCATGTCGAATGGCTTGCTCTCTATTGTTCTATATACAGTGTCTCTCGAGTCTTCCGACGAGGATTAAGGCATCGTTAGTCATTGACGTATAAATTTAAAGATCGAGAGTACATCGAGAATAAATGGTGCGGCGATGTAAACAGAAATGCATGTATGCAGAGGGGGGGATTCGTTAGAAAGTAACGATTGTAAAATGGCTCAAAAGACACCGATACGATCTTCAGTAATTCTACTCTTTTCGCATATTTATAAAAAATCTGTGCATACATCGATCGCCTGTATCTTTTCAGCGATCTCATCGACTCCCACACACGAATTTCGATCTGATCGAAACTCGTCGTTTAATCGTCGAATTCTTGTTTCATTCACGCGTCGTCTTTCAACGTTTCTTCGATATACCGATCGAGTAACGAAGAGAATTCAGTCATTGGTCAAAGTTCGATCCAAAAATGTCCTGCTCTTTGCCTTTTTCTCACTCCCACAGAGTCCGAGAGGCTCGATCGAGAATTAAATAAGATAATTACGATAGTTTATCGTTACTGCAAGATCGTAATTTTTAGCTGCACCTGTCACGTGTTCGTTGTATCTCCATAGAATTTTTTCTTCATCACATAAATTATAAATTGTATAAGCACTCATACGTAACATCTGGACGGTATGGACTTGACCCAATGGTGCTACGAAATCATGATTATTATCGCTCTTCGTAAAATATATAATTAACCCGCGGGGGACTTTGATGATTTATCGATTTGTTCACAATTCAGCGAAAATGGAGTGCTAATTGCGATCTCTCGTGTCCATTGTTTAGCTCGGAATATATATTTGTATATATGCGAGCTATTCATCTCGTCTTTCGTATTATGATTTATAATACGTCTCTCGATGTTCGTACGATTGCATCGCATCGTACATTCGTACGTGTAGAGATACAAAGCCCCCATGAACTCTCTTACATCGTCGTCAATGGATTTTTCCCACACACGTCATCTATACAGTTCTCCAGCCCCATATACATGTATATTTTCTTCTATTAGCTCCTGGCTCACGTTCACTCGATTTTCAATCAACGACGAAACTAGCTTCAAGCGTTTTCCTCTCGTGACCGAGTTAATGACTCGCCTATATGCGTCTGTATCGCGCTCTCGTTTGATTCCCGGTGAATCGTTTGTACCTCGTCCAATTTTAACGCTACAACCGCAATCTCCCATCCAACGCAACAAACGTCTCGCGATCTTTGCCCGAACACGAACGCACGTTTGACGTAATGAGTCCTTTGTTTATATGGGCAATTTCATGCCAAACTGACTTCTCCTCTTAAAAAAACACAATCAAACTGATTTACACAATTTTCGCACATCGTATAAATTATTTTTGTACAGAGCGATGAAAAAACCAAAAAAAAAAAAAAAAAAAAAAAAACNNNNGAAATCCAGCGGAGTTTACAGACTTTACGTTTCATCCGTGCTTTCCGAAGATCTTTGGAGACTAGAGATTACGAGAAATTACTAAAAATTCTTTTCAATCAACTGATTTTCGTTGAAAACCATTTTTTGAATTTAACTTTCCGGCCCTTTTCACTCGAAATGACGAATAGACACGTAATTGTGAAGTTTGGTCTATGAAACGATAAATGGGGTAATCTTATATATGCACGAAAGAGAAGAGTGAGACTTTCTAACGATTCGGCACGGGCAACCGCATGATCTGACCCGAGACCTAATCCCCTGACGTTCGAAGCTTACATTTGACGGGTTACACACATACACTCGCATAAAAATTGACAAGAATAAGAATCACACTATGAACGAAAAAGAAAAGATCGATGATTCATAGTCGATCAGTTTTTCATTGATAGAGAAATCGAATGACTGTTATTACATCGTGATGTGCATGTCCCTCGTGGCATCCACTTACACATCGCTATACCCTAAGGACAACGATCTCAGAACCATAATTTTCGTAAACAAATCAAAACGGTGTACAATTATTTCATAAAATGTGGTATTAATGTTAATAATTGAAAAAGTTTCGTAAGTGATTTCGAGGAACGGGGAAGATGCGAAATTTCGCAATGAAAATTTATCGTGTTAATTTCGATCGATATTTATTTTTGTTTTTAAAGGAAATCATAGCTTCTCGATGTAACAGAAAATCAAATGTATAAAATTAATGCGCACTTTCAATAATCTCCGCATTTTGCTTCCTCTTTCTTCATCGTCTAATACAAACTTCTCGCTATCGCAGAGAAGAGCATAACAATTATCAATATCCTTGCTCTCCAGATTAGTTATTGATTTATTCGCCATTACGTAATCGTGACTAATGCCCGATAATCAATGCTCATATCTCTATAAAGCAGATTGAATAATATCCATGATAGAGTGTAATTGATCGATAGGGAAACATCGCTTCGAAATATACACATACACGTACAGAAAACATTGGAGATCGTGTGTATATTCGTGTGTTAACGTATCCAATGGATCGACAAACTCCATCACCATTAAAGACGCACCAGCAATCGATCGTTCGGAGGATTCGAAACTGGCAACGATCGATTTTACGATTCGGTGCATCGATCACTTTTAATGCAAACAATGATGCTGAAGTTTGCATCGTTGGAATGCAACGAAATTCGGTTTTTTTTTTATTGAACAGAATTCGTAATTATTATTGAATATTTGGTCTGGACAATAAAACGACGCAATCGACACGAAAAGCTGCGACAATAATTAATAGATTAAATATTTTTCGTTAAATATCAACGTTGCAAACTTCAGAGTCGTTGCAAACAAGAAATGATAAAAAAAGCTAAAATTTATATTTCCTTCGAGGCATGATTTTGTTGTGTCGACCACAACTTAATTAAATTTTCATTTACCTCCAATATGAATGGACGCTCGTAAAGAGAAAGTCGAAATTTCGTTCGCTTACTTTTTGTTTTCGAAATTTTCAATAATTCGCGAGATCACTTCGATCTTCGTAATCCGGAGGGAAATAAAATTGACGCTCGTGGCTCGAACGGAGGAATACGTGTCACCCGGACGTCTCGTAAATCTGGATATCCATTTAAATCCTAACCGTTTAATTAGTGCTCGTTTTCCTTGGGTCTACGCAAGCCCCTCCAAGTATTTAGAAAGCTCCGCTTGATTAATCGATTATTCAGAAACCCTAGGAACATACGTACATAGAAAAATAATCGCGTATGCATCTTACGTCGGATTATAAAGAGAGTTTCCTTGGAATCTTCGTAATTCGCGTTAGATCGGACAGCCGTATATCAGGGAGATCCGAGCGCGTGCTGGTCATCGCTGCTTCTATAGAGCGTTCGGACAAAGTGGAGCCGCGTGCGTACTCACACCATTGCACCGTTAATTAGCCCAGAAGCCACGTGCTCCGAGGATTTCTCCTCTACTTCTTGAGCCACGCTCTGCTCTGGCTACCGAGCCACGCTTTTACCAGTGCGCTCTCCGCAGTACAAATATATACACCGACATACGTTTAGCACACGTAAATAAACGGATACAGTCGCGTGTATATGTTAAAGTAAGTATATTGGTGCTGATCGTGCTGCTCGCTCCCGATCGACACTCCGCCGGTGTACACTTTTTCCTAACGGACTGATCGCTACCGTTCCCCCCGATAACGGACCTCGAGGCGTGCACGACTTTATAGAAATATATACTTATACATTCGCGCTCGCCAAACTGTGTATAAACATCGTTTTACAGTATTAAACATCGATTCTATATCCGGGGCGCAGATGCAGCGGAAAGAGAATCATTTGGAATGGAACTCGCCACTGCAACTTGCACGTACGATTAAAATCCGATAAAACATCCGATTTCCTTGGAATTCGCGATGCGAGAAAGAAACAACGGACATTATTCGACTGTTCGATTCTCGTTCATTTCTTCTGCCGCTTATGTTTAGTTTATACGAGAGTCTCCTGCGCGCCTCTCCTTCCGATCGCCCGACTAATTGATCGACTTTCCAGTTTTTTTTCTATTTCTGCTTCTTCGTTCCCCTGGATGCGTTCCAGCTCGTCCGGTCTCTGTTTTTTCAAATCTGTGTCAGTTCAATCGAGTTAATTTAACATTTAAGGAGTTTAATTGCATTTTCAAAAATTTTAAGAATGTGATCTCGATCGCACGATTTTTAACTTTTGTCCTGCAAACCCGGTTGAGGGGTTTTCGAATTATGTCGGGCGAGTCGTGACACCGCGTGGGTGTCTCTCGGACTTGAACGATATCGCGGAAACCTATCGACAAATCTTTATCCCTTGCTCGTTAAGCCTATGACTAATTATTGCTCGTTATAGCTCGATGCTTAATTACACCGATACTTTTACCCCTGTTGCTTTATACCCTGCAGGCGGCTTCTGCTTGATGCTTTCTTTCGTGTTTTATCGCCGCTAGAATCTTATAGGACGCCGGCGTTGTGCACGGCTTCTTTTTCTTTCTCTTGTTTCTTGTGATATATCTGCTCGATATTTTGCGAGCCGGGAAAAGGCTCGAGATTCCAAAACTGAGATAGGACTCTTGGGCAAAAAAAATTATACACGAATTCTTGCAAGTTGTGTCCAAATAAAAATCGCCTCGATTCGTATTCGTAACAATTCTGTACGCGATTTTAAAGTTACGCTTAATATTCCGTCACCAAAAATACCGATTACGAGCAGAAAGACATTTTCTTAATAAATTGCATTTAATTAGAGCGGGCGTTGCAGTGGAAAGCAAAGTAGAAATATCGCGCTGGCCACGCGGGGTCAGAATGACTCGAGCCGCATGTTCAAACGCTTGCCGCCTTGCCAGTATCGTTCCGAACGACACATAAAAATTCAGGATACTAGTTTGAACCTTTCAGAATGAGAACATCATGGGAAAAAAATTTTATCGGATTTTAAAAATAGCGAAAAAAAATCAGCAAGGAGGCAATGTGAAATAAAAAAATTCTGCCAACCGTCTCGGGCGCCAATAACTGGTGGTAATTCTAGCTCAAAGTTACCGGTGACCATGTAGGGTTCAACGCAATTTTTAGGTACAACGAGTATAAGAGTTTTGCAGGTGGAATCGTCTCGATAAATTAGCATCGTGGACCGAACGTTTTTGCCCTACGGGACTTGGAAACGTGTATTTAAATCTCGTTATCATCCGAAGGATTTGCAGCGATTACGAAATAAGTGATCGTGGCGGCGTGATTCCGTTCTCGAGAGCTGCTTGTGGCATCTGGTGAAGATGATTGCGCTGCCCCCTCTTCTTGTATTTTTTCCATTGCTGAGGAAGATGAGCGCGCACACGGGATCGCGAAATTATATCGTCTATAGCGCCAACTCGGCGATTTTCTCCTGATGCTCGGCGATACTCTAATATCGTGCGGTCCTTTTCCACAGTTATTCGCACGGCTGAGTCTACTGATGAATCGCGGCGAGAATATTTTGCTGGCATCGCTCTTTAAGGTACTTCGATCTACTCTTCCCCTTACGTGGCACCGTTGTGCATATATATATATTTTTATAAATATCCTCGATTCTCCTCCCTCGCGAATAAATCCTCGGATTAGATTCAAAGGGGCGTAAGGCTTCGTGTAAAATCATAGATTTTTCGTCTATCTCGTTTGGGATCGACAAGAGCGAGCGATCGCGTCGTGTTACCAGTGACAGATCTGGGTTGCCATGCTTTTCTCTCTCATTCCCTCCTCCCTGCTTCCCCCTCTTTTCCTTGGCAGTTGCGTCACCTCGTACACTATTCGAAAGATACGATTATAAAGCCTCGTCGAGAGATTCAACGGTTTCATGTATATACACGTTTGGAAATGAGAGTTGCCTGTAGAATCGCAGTGATGTACCGTCTGACTCGCGTCGAGTAACGTGTGTCCCAGCAGGCACTCCCACACGGTGTCATGCCAGATTTTTTATTTCCCGATCTCACAGAGATCGATTTTCGCATCGATTTCTCGATCTCGCCGCAGCAGCGAGTTGATGACGCGATTCAAATCACACGGAAGTCTCATGCTCTGCGTCTTCGGGAATTCTCTGCTTTGTCGAATTCGCTGTGTACGGACAAGTATCGATGGATTAGATTTTTTTTGAAATTTGTCATCGAATTTGTGGTCGAAGCAACGACTACGTTGGGGGAAAATAAATTCTCGAGATAACCTTTAATAGAAAGTAATGGGACTGCACACCCGGCAAATCTTACCAGTTGTTTATAAATCAAGTTTCCAGCTGGAAAAAAAGGCCTAACCCTTTGCGATATAGCAAGGAGAGTGATTCAGATTACGTCCTTTTGTTTCTTATGTATAGTTATAAATGCATGTATTCAGTTGATTTTTTATTAGTAGTGCATAATAGTAATACGGACAGTGAGAGATAAAGGTCGAATCGCGGACTGGGCACGCCGACGGGAGAGCGGAATGTTGCAAAATAATATAATGATTCTTCGGCGCGGACTGGTATCTCTCAGGAGGGATATATACACCCGAGGGTCACTGGGTTACAAGCGTGGAGGAGAAATTTCTTGGGTGGGGCATCGCGGGGCTCTCCGTCCTACTAAACTCTTGATTTTTTCTCGTTGATTATATTAACAATTACGCTTGGTAACCATTCGAAAAAACTGCATCAATTGTACTCGAATAATTGTGAGGGAAATATGAGCTTGGGAAGGATATCGCGAGGAAACGTGTGCAACGACGTTCAACAATGGCAAATTAAATGTTTTTTCTCGTAATCATCAGATTTTTCGATCGTTGAGGATTCTTCGTTTTATTTTTCCACGGATTCGAGTCACCGATCAAGGTTTTCCCAATTAAATTATATTCGCAAATTCCTCGTGTTCTTGAAGAACACACAAATATATTTTCTATCGGGGTTGTCTGTCGTTTCTCATGTCATCCGTCGAATCCTTTAAACGTGAAGTAGAAGACAGGACCGATGGCAAAGTACACTGTTTCTCCAATCATCGTCAACTCGTTAAAGACGTCCATCGATTCCGGGGTCTCTGGCTCTCTCTCTCTCTCTCTTCTGCTGTAACTTTGAAGAGGCCATGTCCATCGAAGAAGGAGAAGTAGAAGAAAGAGAAGGAGAAAAAAAAGATTAAAGACTGTGTCCACTCCCATGTAGAAACGTCGTAAACGAACCTTTTGCCTTTTGAAGAGGGTTACGTCTGTTCCTCTGTCTCTATTCTTTCTCTCTCTCTCGCGACGTTGCTGCCTCGAGTCTTGAACGTTTCTCGAAAAGATACGGGTGCATGTCCCGTCCCAGTGTTTTTTAGTCTTTCTTTCTTGAACAGAAGCTTCACTACATGCCAAAAGACGAGATATACGTTGCTATGCACATGGGGTATAAAGTATTCCGAATCGTTAGGCCGTCGTGCGCCTGGAGACGAGCTCACGATTTAATATTGCGGTGTGTGGCAAGCCGGACCGTCATAGACAGCTGGTATCTTTATCGAATCGATTCGACTGACAAACTGGAGGATAGGCCAAGACGAATAGTCGATCTGCATGAGGTATGGAGTCGTGCGCTTTGCGATTAGTCAGGTAGAGTTGGAAGACTCGAGGAAAGCTTACCATTACACTCAATCTTTGGTAAGGAATAGTGCACATGTATTGCTACTCCTTAAAGTACATTTGTATCGGTATATATGGCTGTTGGCGATGCTGCTCTAATGGGCATCGTTAGCCGTTCACGTAAGGATCGCGAGTACACTCTGTAACTAGAAGTATGCACTGTTCGTACAGCTGGAGCAAAAGATGGAAAAAGAAAAAGCTTGAGAGCAGCATCGCTCGGTGGGTTGAGGAACAGAAGCATGTTAAACTCGACACAGTGTCTTGAATAGATGTTGGGCACATAGGCGTGCGCTGATTCTAACGCAACGTTGAAAGTCCGATACGATTAAAGAGCGCGAGTCTCGCGACTATATTCAGAGCGCGAGCACACTAACAACGCGGTCTTCACGAATACCACCTGACTAAGCGGATAGTTAAGTGCGTTCAGGTGAGCGTTTCGACGCGGGGGAATTCTACGTACGATTAATGGTTTCTCGGGTAAAATCGTGAGGAAAACTCGAATCGGTAGAGCAGGGAGAAACGCTGGCAGATTCGCCAAACGGAACTCCCCTCATGGATCTCATGACCTGGGATGCTGTAACCAGTTTTTTTCAATCCTATTCTTTCTTTCCGTAAGCTCCATTCATCATTTGTTCTGGACTAGCTTCTTCTAGCACTTTTGTACTCTGGAAAATGTCCCATTTTGCCTTAACCGTCGATTCTCTCGCTTCGGATCACATTCCAACTTGGAGAATACCCTTTAACATTTAATTCCATCGCAACGAAGGGGTTTTCTTTCTCCGCCCTGCAATATGACTCCGGCCACATCTTCCCTGGAGGCTTGAGACGGGCTGCAACATTTATAGTCCAAACAGTATGTTTATCATTGGGATATACATGTATATACAGAAGCGAACGAAAAGTGGGTCGGTTCACGGGTGCGGTAGCCTCGTACTCTGCACCGCTATACGAGGAAGCGTCGTTGCGCACACAACTTTCCAACACAGACTCCGGCTTAATGCTCGCTGGATAAACGTGTGCGTCTGTGGAGATCAAACACAGACACAAGGACGATTTCAATCCGCTCACGATGGTAATGATAATTAATCCAGCAGTACCGGAGCTGCGGAGGAACTTGACCACTCCCCGCGGGCGCTGAACCACGGACAGGAGTGTAGAGATCCTCCGAGCTGACCGGGGCAAAACCGTGAGCAACTGTGTGTGTCTGTGTGTTTGTGTGCTCTCGGTGAAGCATGAGCCGGAGGTCAGGCAGGAATGGTGGCCCGAAAGGCGAAAGGGGGAGAGAAAATGGAACTGCGCGCTCGCCTCTGAATGCGTGCCTCTTTCTTATTGCACACTCCACGCTCGTACTCGTTCTCCAACATGCACGTGCATGCTTTTTCTTTTCTTCTTAGCTTTATACCCATCAACCAATTAATAACGTCACCTTCCGAGTCTACCGAACGTTATACTGCAATTGGCTCCGCTGCTGCAGCAGCAAATCCACCGGCGAAAACTCCAGCATCGCTCTGACCCCCTCGACATCCAACGATCCCTCTCCACCGCACGCCTCTCGCCTTCTGCTCTCATGTACGAGAAATTCTCCTGACCGTACACTCTATACATGTATGTTCAATGTGATCTACCGCTGACCTGGCCCCTCATTTGCCCTCAGGTCCAAAGCTAGAACTCGAGAGCATGCATGAAATTGGTCCAGTATCATTTCTCTCTCTCTCTCTCTTTCTCTCCCTCTTGCTCCTTCAAGTGCCTTATAATATCCTTCGCTCTCGATGAAATTGCAAGGTGTGCTTGTCCCTATTTTACCGCACGGCTAGAGGATCATCTTGCCTACGAACACCACCATTTACCGCAGTAGCGGTACAAACTGGCGACGGTACAAAAATTGGGACGAAAAAAGAACATCAACCTCTTGCCATCCAAATTCTGTAGCTACGCGAAGAAATTTTCACTCTCAAAAATGTTTTAAGTTGGAATGCAACGAAATTGTGTTTTTCCTTGAGCAGAACTCGTAATTATTATTCGATATTTGATCTGGACCATAAAACGATCCTCCCTTGCCACCCAAAAACTCAATCGACACGAAAAATTGCCACAATTTTCAAAATTTAATAAATAATTAATGGATCAAATATTTTTCGTTGAATGTCAACGTTGCAAACTTCAGAGTCATTTCAAAAAGTACTATCGACATTCCATTATTATTTCGATCGTGAAACTGTAATTATATAACGTCAAGTTAATTATTTTTCTTTTTTTTTCGGTGGAAATATGTTGCGGAAGCGACGTCAGACGTTACAATTCGTCGCGAGGACGAATTGTTGCATCGAAGTGCGAATCGTTGACTTATCGCGTACGCGAGGCAAGAGATTTGCTGATTTATGTTTGCATATTATTTCGCACGATGTATCACTTCTCATAGAATTCTCGCTCTGGTAAAATAGAAAGTATATGACAACTTCATACGTAAAATATCAGCAGATCTGTCGACTTACAAAGTGCAAAATCTGGAACGTTATATTTGAATATCAGAGGTTTGGTGTGTGACTTTTTCGAGTTGTCTATGAATAGCCCATAGTCTCAGGGAGTTCTAGTTCGATCGTATGCAGTGAATGATACGAAACTAGGTAAGGAAAAAAAAACGTAGTCGTAGTTTCGCTTCTCGAGCTCTCGAGGCTTTCGAACGAGTATAGAGACCAGGGACAAACACATTGTCATAAGCCACACGGCAGGAGAACGACAACACACCATTTGTGTGTAGATATTTACTGGCATATACATATATATTGATAGAGCAACTGCAGCAGTTGCTGGAGGAAAACGAACGGACGTCTCTCCACCTCGAGTGTGCCGGAGATTTATTGCCCCGCGCGTATACCACGGGCTTGAGGTATACAAAGCCAGGGCACGAGTTCGCCTTATGCTTTGAGGAGATCTCTCGGATACTCGGGAACCGACTTTCCCATAGAGAGCAAACGTAACGCGAAGCTACGTTTACATGAATATCGAGAGCAGGCGTAGGACTGAGAATGAAAAAAAAAAATTGAGAAAAATAGGAGCTCGCGAGGATGCTGGCGAGCGAATCCTTGGTCCAAACGGCGTTTTGACTAAATAACGTTTGCATAACAACCGGCTTGGGACTTTGAGTATCCTCCTATGAGATCACGTACAATCGATGTGCAAATGCGAAAGCTCAACGGGCAAAGGGAAATTCTTGCCAGGAGCAGGAAAACGTCGTTCGAAACGTGCTGGCCACGTGTGTGGTTCACTTTCAACGACGCGCCAACTCCGAGTTGAATAATCCTCCAACTTTCGTGCACTTGCACACCGATGCACATTATATTTCAGTGAAACACTAATGGCTGGCGTAAAATCGTGTACACGTTGTAATACACGGAACTTGGGAGAAACGCGAATACGTGAGTGATCCGAAATAAGCTCAGGTACGATATTGAAGGAATTATAAAACGATGTTCGGTACTTAGAAGCGGATAGATGCTTACGACCAGCCACGTAATATGGGAGAGATATTGGATTTGAGACCATTAGTAGAAACACAATGTGGTAAATCGCTTTGGTACGAAGCGTGTTTTACAAAACGTGTGTTACGATAAACTGGGATAATGGACGACGTATCTCTCGCCTGGGAGATCCTCACGGATTATCCGTTATGTTTACGGTGTGTTATTCTCTTGACACAGTCTCGAGGGAGGGGGTGAGCTGAGGAGAATGTGTAAATATCGCGCGTGAACTCTGGTAAAACATGATTTAGAAACGCGACCGCGGAGATCCCGCGAGAAATCGAACAGACACATCATGTGTGTTCCCTCGCGGTTGTAACACGATTTGGACGTCGCTTGTGTCTCGCCTTCCCGCTGCTGCTGCTGCTGCTCGTGTTATACATTGCCTTACATATCGTCGAGGTGTTTGTTAACTTCGATGTACCCGTGATGCAGCATAGGCCTGTGTATACTTTTGAGGATACGTCGAAAGATCGTGCAGCTCGAGATGCACACTCGCCAGAAATCTCTCGCCGATATAACAGATCGGTAGTACGAGACCCCCGTTATTCATGTGACTGAAACGCTCGTGGCACTGCGCGAAAGAGACGTCCGTAAGGAGCGAATAATAGCGTGAGATGAACTTTTTCTTGCGCGTTAAAAATATGATGTCTCGAAAGAGAGAACTATAGAAAGAGACACTAAGGGCGCAAGGGAGATGAGAGAAAAGTTTGAGACCGCGAGCGACTTCTCGATCTCCCGTGGGTCACGAATCTCCCACTCGTGGAAGTCTCGAAAGTCGAAAACGTTTTCGTTCTTTTTTGCATAAATTTTCATTGGAATGCAGTTAATTTTTAGAGTGGGAGTCGCACAAAGTCTCGTCTAACTTCTAACGATTATGCTGACTCGATTCTCCATTCGTTTCTGCTTTCAGTTTCCACTTTTTTTTTGTTTATTCTATAAACGAAATTTCTAGTTCTTCGCAGTATTATTATGCTGTTCATCCATTTCTTCCAAATTCTTTATCCGGCTTGCTCTTTTTTTCGTGGCGTTATACACAATGCCTCGCGAGAGCCTCAATTTATTTTCTGTTTCCTCGGGACATATCGTCTTGTCCGGTTTGTGTTGGTGCGTATAATGAGAGCACGAGGAATTATGCTGGAACGTAGAAAACAATGAGGAGCTCTGCTGTCTCTCTCGCTCTCTGCGGTTTCTCACAGCGTAGAGAAAAGAAGAAAAGAGATAAAGGAGCAGGATAAAATTTTGTAAAGTGGTGTGTTTTTTGGAGTCTCGTCCTAGACGTTCCTTCCGGGCACGAATGGCGAGAGGAGGTTTAAGCTCCTCCCGCGTCTGCTCGGACTTTTCTCTCTTTTTGTTTCATTTTCGATGTTTGTGTGGCCCTCGGGTTTGGCGTTGTTGTGCGCGATGCCCACGCACTTGGGACGCGTTTCGTTATTCTCACATACACAAAAGCGCTTCTTATCTAAAGAGAGCACCGAAAGAATGAGAACGCATTCTGTGCTGAGATCTCGTATAGTTTCCAAAAATAAATCACGCAACACGCCGATCATTACAGTCCTCGGCGTCACGTCCTCCGGCGAGATATGAAAGAAAGAGAGAAAGTTTCTGGACCACAAAGCAGCGAAAGAGTGCTTCACACAAATTTCGTCGAGCAGCGAACACGAATAGCATGCAATCCTTTTATCTCGAGAGCGCGAGTAAATCGAAAAATCTTGCTTGCTATCTGATTATTCGTAAAATTTCATAAAACGCCAAAAGACATTTGCTGCAGAAATAAAAACTCAATAGTGAAAAAAGCTCTTTCAGCTTTTTTCCTCTTCTCTCACAGTAATGAATTTTTGCATCGCACTGTACGACAAGACTTTACCGTGTCCGCGCGCGGCAAAGAGGGCGGAGGTTCCTCTCGGCGCGTTCAGTCTTGAATGCCGCCGGCGGGGACAATTACGCAGATGTGTGCTGGGCTCAAGTGCTCTTTGCGAGAAGGGAATATTTCTATATATACCCACACGTAACATAGCTATATATATATAAATATCCTCCGAATGCAACGTCAGCAAGAGCGACTCGGTTTTCAGTGCAGCAGAGATAGCGCATTTAGTGTGTATCCGTATGTACGAGCATCGTGATCACATACCCGCGCGCAACCAACATAATCGCAATATCCAATGCTCCCGTGGGGGTGAATTAGTATGCACTCGCGTGCTCGGGCGCGAGCGCATCTCTCGAGGTGATGCGTCTCGGTGGTGAGCGCACATATTCTTTCGCGCGATACTCAGCAGCGAGAGAGTTTCCCCCTTCCAATATAGTAATTGTATACGTGATGCAGAGCCCCACTCTGCCCTTCTCGCCAAGAATGGCTTGTATAGTCGAAATGCATGTTTATATGTGTGTAGATCTTTATATATGGCAAAGATTCCCTTCAGACTGTTCCTGAGCTCGTGTGTAGCCCTTCTTTTCCTCTCGCTCGCTCTCTTTCTCCGCTGAATCCAACGAGTGATTACAGAGCGCGCGCAAGAGAGGCCTCCTGGTTGCCCCCGGCGCGTGCGTCTGCAACACACACTCCTCGCGTCTACCCCGTCCGCCTGTCTTCTTCCTCTTTCGCCTCTTTTTATCTTCTTCTCGGCTCCTCTTCGTCTTCTTATTCTTTCTGCTGCTCTTCGTTGTATTACTCCTTTTTCTTCATCGCCTTTTTCCTCTTCTTTTTCTCTACGCGCGGTGCTGACGGTTCCTCCGTGCCTTCCAAGAAGCCCCCAATGAACATCGACTCGTGGTCCTCTGCAACATCCCATCGCGCACTCCCCTCTGGCACTCGCATTTTAACGCGAATGTACCAATCGCGCAACCCCTTCCAAATCCACATATTTCTACCGGTAAAAGAATCTTCGCAGAAATCCACCGACGAATGCCGATTTAATTGGACTGGACGACAGATGGTTGAAAAGATTTTTTGGCTGTTGCGGCGCTGATCCAATGTTACGGACCTCATCGCCCTTTGAGGTGAATTTTTCCAAAGACGTTCGTCAATTCTGAACTGTATCGTCTTGACAAAAATGAAATTTTATTAGAATTCAAGAAAATCTATTTTCGAGTTCATTTTGCTCGTGAAGCCACGTCGTTCGATGTTTCTTGCGACGGATTCGTAAGGAACTCCGCACAGTGTCATCGTCCAGGACGAATTTACGCACGGATGCACTCGAAGGCGTCCAGCACAGCATTCGCTTCTCGATACGAGCTGAAAAAGCAGATGGAAAAAAGTGGAGAAAAGGCTGTTATAGATCGCATGCAAAAGCGAGTCGAGACCAGCCATCATCATTACGCTGATCCACATCTACATTGTCATTAGAGGATGTGGCCGCGTGCGCGAGCAGCGTCGTGTCTTCGCGTGTGTATCGCATTCCGAACTTGCGGCCGCGATAAATTTTTCTGCTTTTTTTTTATTATTATTTTCCTCGCATCCTCTCGCTCTTTCTCTTCTTTGCGATTCTTTCGTGATACATCATGTAGCCACCTGCGCCAAGATAAAAGACCAAAAAATAAGACAAGACGTTTATGAAGAAAACGGAAGGGTGGAAAAGTTGATGGCAGCAGTCGCGAGTGTATATGCGACTCGAGCGTTTACCATGGAATATGAATAGTGGGGATGGCAAAAGGGCGGAACCTGGTGCTGCAACCCCCTCGAGGAATCTGTTGCCCGTTGAAGCCAGTAAACCTGCATAAATACCAAAGCCCAGGAAGACGTATATCGTCGCCACTCTTCTTTTATGCTAACTTTTCCTGGCCTGCCAACAGCGATCACTGTTATTACGCGCTCGATGTTCATCCGCGTCCACGCATCGCTTCCCGCTCTTTCCATCTTGCATTATCTCGCTCCATATGCATTTTATCGAGATGCATCGCTGTCGCGTAATCTTCCATGACTTTGCTCTCAATTCTACACGCTTTTTTCCCCATTCAGCAACATTTGCAACATTTGCATCTGAATACAAGTTCGATAATTGGAGAAAAAAACAATCTGACAACGTACTTTGTATTCTTGGCGAGCTAATTGAGTGTGCAATGAGATCCTTCACTTTTGACCGCATTCCTCGTGGCAAAAAATCTCTTCCTCATCATCTCTCCGCGTGTCACGAGCACAGCACAAAGCCCGGAGTGTGCAAGAGGCTCTGTCGTGTCTCTAGATATATATTTATAATAGTAATAAAAGGGGAAGAGCTTGCGAAGAGGACACGAGCAATTTGCTGAAAGTGGCGATTAATTAGCGTTCTGCCTCTCGCTGTCTTAATGTCTCTCTCTTTCTCTTCCGCTCAGGGAGCCGGCGGAGCAGTACTTTCTGGTATACAGCAAACGATAAGGTCACGTGTAAACTGTCTTACGTCTATGTGTACGAACTCTTCGTCCGGTTCGATGTAGTTGTCGTTATGTCTTGGTGGCTCGTTTGGCTTAACGGGACAGTTATTCGAGTAGCTTTATCGACAGGCGTCTGATACGGATTGAGCAATTACTTGGTAATATAATTGGGACGGTCCGGCTTTTATAACTCTGGATGAATCACGAGGGAGCATGGAAGCGACGGTGCAGGTTTTAGATCGCGCTGCACTTGCTGAGCTACGAATTCTTGCGGATATACACAATGCAGCAGTGTGTCACGTCTCTCCGAGTTTCTCGGCTGCATAGGCCGTCACTATACACACGTATATTTCTAGGCTGAGAGACAATGAAGGCCGAAGAAAACAATAGCGGCGCAGAGCGAGCCGTGTACAGAGTGAAAGAGCGAAAAGAGCCTGGAGAGCCGTCTTCGGGAGGCCCCCGCGGGATACGCGCCTCGCACACTTCACCGCTATAAACAATAGGCCCCCTGAGAGCCAGGGGGCCCGGCTGATAGGGTCACGAGGTCGGATCCTCTGTGGGAGCAACTCATGACTCTCTTAACTCCTCCTTGACTGGCCCCCGGTATATCGTCGGGTTTTTACGGACTATAATACACGTCAACATCCATACTTGCGTGTATGTATATTCCTACACACGCATATACGTCGGTAAGATATCTGCGGGGTCACGTCGCAGGTAAGGAAGGATAATGAATTTAATTTTTGCCCACGGCAGCGTGAACACGCCGTTTCCGTTCTGATATCGCAAATTTCAACCAATTATCCTTCCACATTTCCAGTTTAGTTGCAATTGTAAGTGTTTCGCGTATATTTCGTTATCAAGATCCGCGAAAACCCCGGAGCATATCCGAGACAGTTTTTTTCTTGAGAAAACGTTAATTCGCGGTGCTTCAACCAGGTCATTCGAGTAATTGAGTTTGATCAAGTATATTTGCGCAAGTGTCGCGCCAGGTAAGCGAGTTCAAGAACATTGTTCGAAAAAACTTGTGCTGCCAAGCACTTTTTCTTCGATGTTATAATTCGTTATTACACCGTTGATATCCCCAAGATACAGATCTTTACGATCTGCATGATTACTGATGTGACGTGAACACGATATTTCAATGAAAGAGCCTGCGATTCGAGAGATTGATGGAAAGTCTTGTTCAAAGAACATGGCAGCTTTCTGATGGTGTTTTTCTTTGCACCCTGATATGCTATGATCACTTTGCACGAATTATAATTATATCCATGACAAGAAAAACAATGTAATGGGCAGCAAAGGTCATTCGGATAAATCCCGATCGACGTTTTTCACCGCACCCTTCGCCGTGCAGTTTTCTTTCGAATACCGTTCGCATGATACATGCGCAAGGTCTTCCGTCGAAAGGGAGGGCGTTACCAACGCTATTTAATCCGCAAAACCACGAGAGCTTCGTCTTTTTATTTGCAAGCAACAGTCGATTGTATATCCATCGGCTGAGCACTCCTCGGTCAGTTTACCGACGCGATGCTTTTTATCTCACTCACTGAGAGCCCGCGTTACGTGTTCCCGTTTATATATATACATAAACACCGGCATATACACACTCGTATGTGTGCCTGTACACCTTGCGAGAGATCTACTGTGGAACAGCGTGAAAAACTCCGGCAAAAGATCCTTTCCAAAGATATAGGATATCCGTTACGGGATTTGCCGCGTATACGAGCGTTAAGGTCGAATCTCGAGTAAAGTTTCCTCTCGCGAACTCTCCTCGAGATAAAACGTGAGTCTTGACTCTCTGGGCATGACGTACGTTTCCATGGATTGTGTGCGTTTGCACGTTTGGCATATCGCGAGACTGTAACACTACCACGATACGCTCTGGACCAACACACCCGGTTTTCGATAATCCTAGAAACAAAAACTCGAAAGATATTCCGCTGAATCTTCGATCGAGAGGCTGGTTGAACGATCCAACTGGCATTTCACCTTTTTCCTCAAATCTGGAACATCCCAGCTGCGTGTTTTCCAATTTCACCGTTGTCTTTCGCTCGAGGACAAATCCACCGTCATCTTGATTCAAGATTGTGGTTAAATTTCTCGCTGTACATCTTTCTCTGTGCCACGTAATGTGCAGCAAAAGAAGAACGATGTGTATGAAGGGTTAACAAAAAAAAACAAAAAAATAGTACGTATATGTGAATAACAGCGAGTTCGAATAACGCGCGTGTAGCGTGCCGGCCGCGGGGGCCTTCGCGAAAAGGTCACACCATCGGGTCACGTAATGACGGACCGCGAACTCTGCAATCACGAGAACGCGCACACGCCACGTGGCCTCTGATGATACGCGCGCGCCATTAACCGCTTCGATTCTCTCCTCCCGTCATTTCCATGTCCGTGAAAAAATTTAAATCTAAAAAAATGAATTTTGAGATCGTCCTCGCGGTTCCAGAGACTCGGGCGATTTCCATTATTTTTCCAGCGTTCCTCTTTGTCTCATGGAGTGTCTGATAAATTGAAGAAACACTATGAATACGAGTGAAAAATAAATCAGCAGTAAGTACACTGCTTACCGTTACATAGTCGCGCAGTACGAAGATTCCTCAATGAAACGAACATTCGGTTGGGCATTATTCGCGAGGGCACCGAGGTCAGATGCTCGCGATGGGATGACGAGAGAAGCCAACAACAGCAGCCACACGATACATTGTTGGAAGAGCTCTGAAGAAAAAGGCCGATCAGCGGTGTCATGAGATTAAATGACTTGCGATCGCGGCGAGAGTATAGTTAGTGAACAAGAGCGCGGCCTCCGGGGGCCATGGGATACACACGAGGGCGATAAGAACTCTGTATTCTCATGCGGTGTATCAGTATCCTCTATACTTGTGGAGAAGAGCAAGATCTGAAGGAAAGAGATCGCAGTCTCATACATGTACGTGGTTTATATAGAAAAATATACAGATATATATTTTCGAGAGTAAAACTTGAGGTCGATAGTCGCGCCGAGTCACTCCCTTGTAATTACGAAAGAGTACCGCGCGAACAAATGAAGGAAGAGAGCGGGGGCGAGTGGGAAGTCGGATCATTCTGCTTCGTGATCCTTTTTTCGATCCATTTTTTCTCGTTCTTTTTTTCATCAGCAGCCAGCACATGTATTCGTCACACTTTGGTCTTTGTCACAGGTTTTGTGTAGACGCGATTAGAAGTTATTTCGGCTTCCTCGCTTGGACGATTCATTTTTGTTTCATCGTCGATCGAATCTCGCGTTTGATGCAAGTCACGAGTTACTGAAAGAAACCCCGCGTCGAGCTCGAAGAAAAGTCTTACTCCCGGAGTATTCTCGTCTCGAAGGAATTGCGCTAATTACTCTCGGCCATGGGAATCCGCACCGTGATCCAACTCCGAGCCTCTGTAACGGTCATTGTACACACTAACTCACACATACACACCATTTATTTCTAATAGATTCAGTCTCGCGGAAGAATGCGAGTAAGTAATTAATCATCGAGATCATTTAGCTCGATCGGTCACAGATCCGACCACTCGACATACACACACACACACACAGGAGACGTACGTGAATCATAGATTCTGCAGCATAAAACGTACAATTTTTTAGCATCTTTTCCTTCGGACACTTTTTTTGTTTCCTCTTCGTTTTCGATCCTAAAGACACGATGCTGAAGTTTGCATCGTTGGAATGCAACGAAATTCGGTTTTTTTTTTCTTGAGCAGAACTCGTAATTATTTATTCAATATTTTGTCTCGACAATAAAACGATCCTCCCTTGTCACACGGGAAATTGGCACAATTTTAAAAATTCAATAAATAATGAATAGATTAAATATTTTTCGTTAAATATCAACGTTGCAAATTTCAGAGTCGTTCTAAAGACTGTTCAACGTCCTCTGGAGTTTATTTGAATCTCGTTCTGTTACTCTCAGTCCTTACAAACCGATTTGGCTCGTTGGAGTATATCTCGGTGCAGAAAAAATAGACAATCGTTTAGCTATACGCGTCTGCCCCTGTCGCCTGAACTTTGTGGCCATGTATGGCAGTCAATACACTGCCAAATACGTTTGTGTATGTAGGAATATTAAATAAATATGGGGGGATAATATCTCGGTAGTTAATCGGCGATGCATTATTCATAAACAGAAATCTAGCTCTCCCACTCGATATAAAGCTGCTGGCCTGCGAAGCACGTTCAGACAAATATAAAGAGTGTTTATACCCGTAAAATGCACGATACTTTGTCAGAGAGTATGGCTGTACTTTGTAATGGTGTTCGCAGCAGCTCATTGCGCATTACATGCCCTGCGTCCATGCATATATATCATTCGAATGTGATCACAGTTGAACGTTCGTTTCGCCTTCACTCGGCTGTACACTCTGAAGAACTTTGAACCATTTATTTTTATTATTTGCTCTCGTCGTTGACGCTGAAACAATTAATTACGATTGGCCATATCGCGCTGCCGTGAATTATTTACGAGTATCACGCGGTGACACATTTATCAGGCTGTATCGGTCGTATCACTCGAAAGCCTGTTTCCATCCGGACAAAAACCGACTGCCCTGCTGTCACTGTCCCTCCGGAACGAGATTAAACTGCACGTATGTATTCGTGTGCACATGTTCTTCGTTCGAATCTCTGCTCATTCTTGCGCACGTCGTGATTCACCATGAAAAATTTCAAGTTCGCGCTCGTCAATTTCGTTGGCTCGAAATTAAAAAACGCCCGGACACGATTGTAGTGATTTGTAGAAAATAGTGAATGAATATTCTGCGATGGAAATTACGATGTGATTCGATCGAAGCAGCTAGTTGATTTATATAATTAAACGAGAAATTCCTGAAAGTTCGATAGATATACAGAAAATTCGTACGAGCTTGTCAATGTTAGTCACGAGCGAAAGGCCGGAAAATCGATGGTGCACGAAGGACAAGAGGGCAGGTGAACGTCTCGCACTACGGATTAACCGAGCTATCGGGAGGAAGAAAAATAGACACACGGAGAAGAGAGCAAAAAAATGTAATAGACGAAAAAACGAGAGAAAAAGGCGAGCGAAGTTGTCGGTTTGACGATCGCCGATCTCTTCGCCAGGGGGAGGGAGAGTATCGAATCTTTTCCATCTCTCTTGCTCTGTCAGGAAGAGAGAAAGAGACACACCTGGTGTGCGAGGACGCGGAACGGCCTAGAGGTTCAACTCTCGAGACTCTCTTGATCGAACGGGGGGTTCTCTCCTTTATATCCTCTCTCTAGCTCACTCCAGCTGCACGTTTCTCTCGCATCATCTATATGAGAAAAGCTACGCTTGGAGCGAACCATCCAACGTCGTTTCCTCATCCATCGACGATCCCTTGGAAATATCACCCCCCTCTGCCCGATCCTTCATCCACCCTGCTCGAAAGTCCGCATTACAATAGAGACCGGGCGTAACATCGCGTACGTCGCCACCCACAACTTACCCATCTCTCTGCTTCGGTACCCTCTTCGCGACATCGATAATTCAGGGTCGTGGACTTTGGATCCTTCGATCCAATATATCCAGCACACACAGCAACCACAGCTTTTTTCTCCTTTCTACTCACTCTCTGTACTTTATTTTCGCCGGCTGGTCATCATGTGTTTCGTGCTATTCAATCACATACTTTTACCCATACGTACAGTTAGTAATTTCGTCGATGGTGACATTGATTTCGATCCTAAGGGAAATTCTCAATCTCCTCGTCCAAATACCTCAAGATTCTGTGCATCAAATCCATCGACATTCGCAGCAGCAGACGAATCAAGATTCGATAAAAATCTCTTCTCGCTATACAGTTCCGCATGATGCTGAAGTTTGCATTGTTCGAATGCAACGGAATTCTTTTTCCTTGAGCGAAACTCGTAATTATTATTCAATATTTGGTCCGGCTAATAAAACGATCGTCCCTTACCACTCAAAAACTCAATCGACACGAAAAATTGCCACATTTTTTAATATTCAATAAATAATTAATAGATAAAATATTTTTCATTGAATATCAACGTTGCAAATTTCAGAGTCGTCAGTTCCGCAATGATTGGGCCTCGCTGAGTCGTCCACTTTGTTGAGAACGCGATCAGTATATAAAAGAGTGGCTGTTTCGTACAGCCCGTAATAGCGGGTGTCGGTGCGTGAGCGAAAGACGCCAATCGACACAAAAATGCACGTTGAACCGTGTGGAGTACGTCCTTTCATTGCTGAGCCTTCGAATCGTGGTTCGGCGTTCGGTAAGGTGTGTTAAGGATCTTCGGAGGTTGAAGAGTAGTTTGAAAACGGGTTGTATATATGTGTGCCCTGCTCGCGAGGCTTCTGTTGCTTCTTGTATGTCTCGTGATCAAGGAGCCGAGAAAATGCAGAGCTCGGAGGGTCCTAAGAGCGATTCATACTGAATCTATGGATCGAGAGCGCGATCCATGCGGAGCTTTGCGAGCATTTCTCGTGGCTTGAGATCCGGACGATCCTCCGCGATGTGCATGGCATTCCTGCACGTCACCGGGTCCGCCCAGTGGCTCGGACGAATCGCTAGGTCGCCTCTCTTTCTCTCTTCATTCGCTCCCGCACACACCATCCAGACGAGGCCCTTATATAATTAACCATTAAATTATAAGTTTCGTTATATCTCGAGTACCTTGGGTCCTGCATCCCTTCGTACATACATCCATACATTATATATTTATATATGAAAGCAAAGATCTTGCACATCCCCTGGACAACCTGTTGTGATCGAACATGCCTGCAAACGTCGTGCCACTACAGACGCACACCGGCCGCCAAGTAATTACTTATAACCCTCATCTCTCACCGCACTTTGAAAAAAAAAACGTACGACAACACACTCATGGATGAGAAAAAGGGAGCGAGATGCGAGCAGATCGAGAATTAAGCGGCAAGTCGTAACAGCAGAAGGCGCAACGATCGTGAGTACGATCGATGAAAAAAAGAAAAAGAACGATATAGGGGATGAAAAAAAGCGAGTGGGCTGCTACCTTACTTAACTCGAGAAATTACGCCAAGTATGCAGCATCATTTTTTCTGCCAGGCACTAATAAGAAAAAATTCCGGCTGCGCGACTGGTTTAATGAAAAAAATAAAGAATCACGCACGCAGCAATAAAATTCGCTAGAGAGTTCAACGAATTATTCCTCCCTCGATGAACTTGATTGAACAATTAATTAACTCGAAGCCAATTATAATCTTTCACGTTTTGCCGGATGGAGAATATGATTTTTTGCACAGACTTACGAGAAAACGCTCGAAAGTTTGTCATAAAACGTTGAATATCTATCGCTGCACTTTGCATCCTCCACGTATATAAAGACTCCCATTTATCTGTATGGAATATGCTAGATATATCGCGACCACTCTCGGACGCTTCTGCGATCGTGTTTCGATAACGAAAGCCCGCCACCGTTGCGACGACTCCGAGATCGCGCGCCGACGCTCACGCACCTCAGATTTACATATTAAAAGCTTTGCGGGAGAGGCCCTCCGGGTGTAACGATCTAGCCACGATATGCCAACTCCCGGCTGGCTTGCACACTCCTGGAAAACAGATCATACAGGCCTTCACATACACACACACACACATGGATTTTGCTACAAATGTGATCGGGAGGAAGCCACAGCAGCAGGTGGATTATTCGCCATGTCCTGTCGCTCACTAAAGAAAACTTCATCGCTCGCGAGTGCCCCGTCGTGAAATGTGTCCATGCAGTCAGCGATATGAAAAAAGTTTCTTCATCAGTAGGTAATTACGATTGCAATTATCCATCGACCGATTTATGATGCAAAATCCACTGGATATGAACGCTGATGAATTTTTTCGATAAAAAATATTGTGGACGTGGAAATTTTAGTATTAAAAAATCGATTAAGCTACACGCGAGTAATACATTCATTAGACGCGTCAAAAACATGGTGATTCTCGTGATAACATCGAGTCTAATTCATGTAATTTTGTCACTGCTCTTTAAACTGCTGCTCCGAGCTTTGATGGATAAAAATTGTTCGGAAAAATGGGAAATTCGTAGGTGTTTGAAAAATTCATCGTTGCCTGTAATAACGTGTTTAATTAAATGATATTCCGATAATGACGCATTTGTAAAAGGTTTAAGATAGATCGCGTATATTAGGTCTGGCAAATAATCTCGAACGTACGATCGTAGGAGGCGTGTCGTAATAACGACATTTTTCCTCGTCACACACGAGTTTCTTTACCCCCTTCTCCCATTCTTTACATGTTCGGGTTACATGTAGTCGGCAACTTGATTGTGCGTGTGCCCGCTCATACGTTTGATTAATTGCCGATGTAATCATTGATTTATCCAAGTATATACTCCCACGCTGAAAAATACAGATCGCTTGGCGATCATGTATCTTTCCGATATGTGTACGAATATATACGCCTGTAACATATAGCGCCGGCTCTCGTGTGTTTCTTCGCTGTGTTCGATGACCGTACCTTTTCCATTCATGCATATATATATGTATAAGATCGCTTGAACACGAGAGGTGCGACAGAGAGAGTATGATAAAGACGATAAAGAGACAAAGTTACAAACATTGAGCGGTTCTTGTAGATATCTGCATACGCTAGCTCCTACACAATTTCTGTCACGATTACCAGAGGCCAAGCTGCGAGTTCTCTTGGCGCTTGCCTCCCTCCATCCGGGCCTCCAGCTTTATTGGCAAAAGCTTGTAATATCGATTCTATAAGCACATGATACAGCGTGTATCCAACGGATGGAAAAACGATAATGACACGAGCTCTTGAGAAACGCGAATCAGTTAAAAAAAAAAATGGAAAATATGTGAAAAAAAATTATGCATCGTTGGGATACAACGAAATTCTGTTTTTTCTTGAGCAGAACTAGTAATCATTTTTCAATATTCGGTCTGGACAATACGAACGATCCTCTCTTGCCACCCAAAAACTCAATCGACACGAAAAATTGCCACAATTTTTGAAATTCAATAAATAATTAATGGATTAAATATTTTACGTTGAATATCAACGTTGCAAGCTTCAGAGTCGTGAAGAAAAAAGTCTTTCGACAATGAGCATTCACTTAGATAGTCAGCGGTTAATTCCATGTAAATTTGCCTCGAGTGAGAGTGTGTAGCATGAATATCGTTAACATGCATCTGCTCTGTTTTATATCTATGTGTGCATATGGCCGCGCGAACTCCTCAGCTAATTAACGCTCGCGAGCTCCGCCGCGTCATCGGATTTCGTGTGGGTTGCTCTCTCTCTCTCTCTCTCTCTCTCTTTTTTCTTTCTCTGTCTTGACCTGCGGATTCTTAACACACGCGACACAGGTGCACGACGTACGAAATAAATGAGGTACACCGTCGTACTGTGGAAACTTGTGTAAAATAGAGCGTAAAATAGAGACCCGGCGAGTCGTAGAGTGCCGAGTTAATCGGCGAGGCAATAAAATTAATCTCATGACTGCGTGTGCGGTCGAGAAATGTCTTCATTATAAGATATCTTTGTAAGATGAAATTATCTTTTTTCCTTGTCGACTCCTTTTTATTAATAAATAAGCTAATGAGAAACGTTTGCTCGTAAAAATTTATGTTTCATCTTTGCCTTTTCATCCTGTCAGGAAAATCCATGAGGAATTCTAATTGCTAAATCATTCGAGCATTCCAATAGAGAAATCTTTATTATCGATGGGAGAATGGCCATGAAAATCGTATTCAAATGTTTTTCAATGAAATTTCATTTGAATTGCTTATGAGCACCTGTGAATATTTATTTCTTTATCAATTATTTATCTATTAGGCCAATTAATGGGACAGAGTCCACAAATTTGACTTTTGTTTATTTTTCAGTTGAAAAAAAACTAATTCGTAGTGGCAAACGCTGAAAATCAGAGAATTATCGTTAAGCAGAGAAGCGTAGAATTGCTTCCCTGACAAAAGACGAATACCCACATCTCCGATTTATTGCGACAAGCAAGACTCTCTCAATTTATTCTCTTCCCAGTTTACACGTTTCCCTGTTCGTGAGACTTAACCAGTAAGAGACCAGCATCGAGTCAAAAATACTTTTAATTATAGTCAATTAAATCTTTTGCATTACAGTCGCACTTTGTCGACGATATTTCTTTCCCCGTTTATATATAAATCAACCGACAATGAGAAAATTATTTCTCAGTCAAATTAAACGTTTCAATTTTCGAAAAATGTGTTTTTTTATTTTTATAAACAATCCAATCAACAGAAATGCAACACTTTTGACAAGAAGAAGAAAGTTAATTTTAATAAAAATGAAATTAGCGAATGCACGGGGTGGGACACTCGTTTTTGTTGATTTGTCGGTGGGAAGAAAGAGCCAGCAAATGGGATCGGAGCTTCTGGCCTGTGCTCTTGTTCCGTAACTACTATAAGATATGTACTTTTGTTTGTATGTGTATGAGCTCTTACGAGGCTCTCTCTTTAGAGGCGACCACACGCGTCGCTCGCGATCTCTACTCGCGGCATACCTCCTTCTGTGCCGTCTTCTCCGTCTCTCATCTTCTCCTTTATATGTCCACCGGTCTGTTCTGCCCATCAGAACAGGATTAACCGAAGCGAGATATTGTGCCGGCACGAAAAAGCTCCATTGCATCGCTCTCATCGATCTTCGTTGACCTCTATACGACGTTATACCTCTACGGATACATACACACGAATAAACACATGGATACAAATTCATATACATAAAGAATGCATTGTAAGGATACATGCTGTGATATATTGCTCCCTTTTTTATTCTCCACTAAATCTCACAGCGTACCTAAACTTCAATAGCCACAATGGACGAGTCATCGTGCTAATTAATAATCATCAAATTCGTTCGTCCTTTTCAACGAGATTAAAAATCATCACAAGGATTTTCTAAGTCTGTGACGTCGAAAAATTAATAATAGCAAAATATCTCCGAATCCCTTGCAACGTTCTTCAACTTTTTTCATTTCATTTCTGCAAAGTCTCGTATCGATGAAGATTTCATCTCTACGAGAAGAATCCTCGTTCTTTGGATGCTGCATGGGAAGATTCTCGGCGCCGCGATGTCCTCGTGAACGCAATTGAACCTTTCGCACACGCGTTTTATATATACACGAAGGAAAAGAGAACGAGGAGGAGATCAAGAGCGATCGGACGACAAGTTGAAGTTGCAGCAGCAGCAGCAGGCGTGGTGCGGAGAGATAGAATGTGTCTGACCCCTTGGCGACTCTCTCGGCCATTCGATCCCTCACATAGTCATTCCTTCGCAGCTTATTCTCTCTCGCTCGCGGTCCTTCTTTCTCGCTCGTCAACAGCAGCTGTATATATCGATCGAAGATCGTCAACAAGTTTTCCCAGAACGACGATAATGAGCGAACGAGCGAGCGTAACCCCGGGTGTTCGTTAGCGCCGTTCGTGTGCTCGAATCTCTCGTTTCTTCTCTCTCTCTCTCTCTCTCTCCCCGTGCACACGCAGACCCTCTCGATATATATCTCCCGTCTCTCAAGAATCGAGCATCAAAATGCAAGATCTCGTCACTCTGTTCGATATCGCCAAAAGACTTCTCGACTCTCACGACTCTGACTTTCAATCTCATTATTCATGAACCGCTAATTATTTTTCAAAATGTTTTTCAATCGCCCATGCTCTTCGCCCTCGAGCACGAACATTTATTCATGTTTTTCTTTATTTTTCTGTTACAGGTAAGTTTGAGAGTCTCCGATGATGAGCTAAGAAACCGAACGACGCAGTCGATCCAGTTTATAGGTTTGACAGTATTTGCTCATGATTTCCGAGAATTATTAAAATAATCACTCGAAACATCCATAATTGATATCGCTCAAGAAAAATATACGATTCGTGAGTTTCGCGCGAGGTCGATGAGTTAATTTTTAGCGATTATTTCGACGTGCTCCATCGAGAATTTGTAATTCTCGGCAACGTGAGCCGCGAAGCTCGGTATTTCTATGCCTTTTTTTTCTTCAATTTACATGACACGTACAAATCTCGCGTGATTACGAAATGAAATTCAAGAGACGCGAGTACGCGAGTTTCCGTATCGAGAATTTCGCGAATGGTACAAAAGTGTACAGCGAGACGTAAGCAGAGTCGAGGAGAGAAAACTAAGAGAGAATGAGCAATGACGCGACGTCGTCCGCATTCCCATTATTATAAAGCATATCCGCGTTCGATGAAAGCACGCGGTACGTGCGAGAAGAACTAATGGCTCAAAGTTTTCTCGAGCCACTGTCTTCTCCCTTATTTTGCAGGCTTCTCGCGATGCAACTCAGCGTCATAAACCTTTCGCAGTGCGATTCAGCCTTTTCCTACAGCTTCTCGCAATCGAACGAGAATCTGGAAGGCTTTCCCTCTGTTGCTGGACGTATACGAGCAAATTAAACAAAACTCGTGAAAAGATCGAGGAAAGAGAAAAAAAAGGAAGTATTTTGAAAGTAATGCTCGCCGCTGTTGTTGCTATAATAATGACTAGTACCCGATACCAATTATTTTCATCGAGAATGACGTAAACGTCAAACATACACAGACAAACTCGTACATGTGTACGAACACGCGCGGGTTCGTCTCTTCTTTCCGCAGCGTTTCTATATGGCGTACCTGTCGTTGCGCTCGCGCGCGCGCGCGGAGACTTTGAAACATACTTAAGAGAGAAAGCATATACCGGGAGAGCTGAACTCGCGTCTTTCAACTTGGGTACATGCTCGTTGAAAGGTTTATTATATTGCATCGTCGACGAAAGTGAATTGATAGGTTTGAGAAGGCCAGAAAAAGATGAAAGAATACAAAGCGACAAATCACGTCTCCGTTGCGGCGATTGTAATCAAATTAGTAGATATCTTTCGCGAGGTTTTATTGAATTTTCGTTGAATCAAGAAAAAAGTAGAGTTTGCCATTTGGTTTGGCGCGGGTTCGCTTTGAATAATCTCGCAGAATCATCGAAGCTATTGGTTAACAAGATTCTAAAGCAAAGTTGTTGGTGCAACGCCAAGTAAAATATTTGTCAGCTGTTCGGGGGACGCGGGGGCGCGGTAAAAAAGAGAATCATGAATCGATGGAGCGTTTTAATGGGAAAACTGCAAGTCTCGCGCGGTGTTTCGTTGGATTACGCTCCCAACTCGTCACCCTTTCTACCTCCGCGATTCTTTGGGGTTTTATGCACCGTAAGATAATTAGCCATAAATCGAGACACGAGGAGAGATCGATTCTGTAATGCACAAAGGGAATAAACGTCGGAGCCGACGATGCTGAGGCGCGTGGGCGCAGACATCGTATTTCTTTCTCGCTGCTTCCTCGCCGCGTATGTATATCGTGTTTATAAATTTGCCTTGATCGTCGCATGCACTCGCTCGATTCCTCAGCGTAGATTCTCCGATGTGTGTACCTCGCGATCTACACGAGCTCTGAAACGCCTGATTCAAGGCTCTCGTGACTCTCGTAAGTCTCCCCGCTTTTTCGATCCTTTTTTCTTTTTACCGCGAAACGACGAATAAAAAGAGCGCGTACCGGCTGCTGCTCACTTTCTCGCTTTCATCTAACCCGCGCCACCAGAACATCCAAAGCTTTTGAAAAATCCTTCGAAACCAAGATCAATTCGTCTTGAACTAATTTTCGAGGATATATAATAAAAATAAATGGACTTAACGTCGGATCGCCTTACAGGCTTATTAGACATTTCTCTGAGATATAACCTGCCCGTGTCCCTTAAGCCATATTCACGATACATGATTGCATTTGCATTATACAAGAAATCCGCACGCGCCTGCTCGTACCGCAGATTTATCCAGGGTGAGCCATGGATTTATTCATTTCGAGTTATATGGACACCCAATGTATATGCCGCGTTTCCTATGTGTACATACAGCATTTCAGTACATACATCCACATCGAAATACATCCTTAAACGACCGCAGGACCTCGTCCAACCTCGGCCAATATAACGCACTCGGTAAATATGGTAATGTGTTACAGCGGTGTGCATGTTTTTTTTTTTACTCCTTTTATCCCCGTTCGGACTATCCCAACACGAGAACTTAGCCGGTGAACTCAACGACCCTTCGTGTGCTCTACACATCGCGATCTGTACCGCTGTACCCTAATGCTCCAGCGATATCCTTTCTGCATCGATTTCTCGTTTCATTCGGTTCACTTTATCGTCGCTGTATGCATCGAGACTCGACGTTCATCATTACTTGCCTCGATTGAATGTTTTTAAAAATTGTTTTCGACGTTTTATTTATTAAAACTGTGGGAAAAATTAATTTTGAGCAACTTCGATGTGGCAGGCTTTTTTGTTTGCCATTTTTTTGTTCCAACTTTAAAGGCTTTGGCATGAAGAATTGTAAATATTATTTTATGGTGTTTCACTCACAATAAAATTGATAATTCCCTCTCAGCATCGCGTTGTTAACAACTGCTCCACTTTTTTTCTCTTCCTCTATCGTGAATAGTCCGCGCTGCGCTCTGTACCAGCTATAACCGAGTCGTTATTTTCTTTGGTAACTCTTGGGGAAGGACGACAAGCGGCACCTCCTAGCCAAGAGATTTCTTTGCTGCCGGTGCTGCGGCGAAGAGGTTCGGAAAAACGGTGAGAGTTCGCGGGTGAGTGAACGCTCCGGTTGCCCGCTCGCGATGTTACACTCTCTGTATATTTCCTCGCGATCATCCCGTATAGCGAAACCGCGAATACTTCTTCCTACACATTCCGCGGTTTCGAATTCTTCACGGTGAATAGCAACGTGCACGGAAAAGATTCGCAATGAAGCAGGGAGAGAGAGAGAGCGGAACTTGCACACGCAGCCCACTGAGATGTCCACTTCGTGAATATTCTTCTATTTACTTATAAACTCAATTTGAAATGTTAGACCCAGTGCTGATCGCCAAGGATGCGCACATCACAAGAACGTACACGTGAAAAAATATTCCCGTTGTCCGAGCGTCCTTCGCTTTGCAAACTCGAGAAAATCGTTCGACACGCTTTTCCGTCTCTCGCGTTAGCAGTCTCTCTACTTATGAAGCCGTTTGGATCTTCACAGCCGCATCCTGTGCAGTTTACGAGCCATAATAAATGCGAGCGCAACATATTTTTCCATGACATTGTAAGAGCGTAAAACGGAACGGTATGTACGTAATAATATTCGCACTCGATTCCGGGAAGAGCCGCGGGAGATAATTCATTGGGAAAAAAACGATCGGCATGCTGGGGGATTTTTTTCTGCAGTGTTAATCGTAGCTGATGCGCAAGAAAAATAATGCCAGAGGACAGAGTTCTCAGGTTCGTCGTAGCTTTCCTTCCATATCTTCCCGATGTTTCTTTCTAAATGGGAAACATTTAATGATCCGCGGGCGGTATATGTTTCTATTTACCAACGTCGCGGAACTTAATGTTTAGCTGAAAAAGACTTTTTCGAGGAATTTCCTTGAAGATATGTTTTCATGACGATCTGTATTAATATTCTACATTCAAGATACTACGATTATTAGCGAATATTAATTAAACTGAGACCACGCAGCAGGAGCGACGTCGCTGAATGCAAACTTTGTCGAATACAGTTGCTGCAACGTGATCCTTGCGTCGCTTATTTTCTGGCTTCCTCGTAGGCTAGTTGCGACCTTGCGAAACACGCCGAGCATGAAAAAGAGATATGCAGGAGACGGTGAGGAAAAATCTCCCGTCGTGGTTGAGCGGTCCACTCGCGCGGTTTCTCGCGTGTCCTCGTCGTCGTCATCTTTGGTCTTTCATCGTTCTGGTCGGTCGTGGTCGTTAAGAATGTGCCATATATCGCTCGTATTAACGACGTTCTTTGCGACACATACGGCTTCACGGCTCGGGAACGCTTTATTACCCGCGAAATGGGCAATTCGTTGAGGAAAAGGGCAGCCACCTCATTAGTGCAATACGCTGATCCCGCGTCTTCGAGCACAAACAGCAATCTGTCTCTTTTTCTCTCTGCGTGCCTTTCCCTTCGTCTTCTCGTTTTCCTTCTCTCGTCTACATCTCCGCGGTGGACCAAACTTAGACATAGACGATTATTAGCTCTGGGAGTTGAACCGCGGGAGAAAACTCGCGACACCTTTCAGGATCCCACCGACCAGAGACCACGGCGAGAAAGAGACAGAAAAGTTTATATTCGGACTATACGTTCGAATTACGAACGCGACGTTCAATTTCCATTAGCAGTAATACGTATTTGCTAATAAAAAAGACTTAACCTGAGGGTAAAAGTAGCTCATAAAATCCACAGAAATAACTTTCATTATCTTCTCGCGGTTTGGTAATAAATTAACCATCCACGCGCGTGCAGTATGTCTCTCAATCACTCGACAATTTCGCACGAACGAAACGCGTCACGTCTTACATCGAGGAATCCTGGAGTCGAGTTATTTTCATATATCATTTATTTCAAATTTCACTCGACTCCTTCGGAGCCCAAGAGCATTTACACTTTTCAAACAAATCATGGACTTTGGCGATACATGCGCAAAGCTTCGCTCGCGAATAAGGCGACGGGAAGCTCGTACGTTACGTTGAATCTCATGAGCAATGAATAAGCTATAGAGGTGACGTATACTTAGTGCAGAAGCCTGACACTCGCGAGAGGTATAAGTTACTTGGTTAGTTTTCACCTACGAGGCTCTGCGGTCTCGCCAGCAGGCTCGTAGTATCTGCTCGTCTGTTTACTCATAAACGCGTATACATACACGCGAGCATCGTCGATCGAGCAAAAGGCATTCGTGTAGCTTTATATACACACCGATCCTATTTCCTCCATGTTCGACTTTGCCCTCTGACATTTGGCTAAGCGTCGCGCCCACCACCCACCGATACACTAAATGTCACTGTCTTTGAAAAGGACGTGATCGATGCTACTTGTTGGTTGATTTTGCTGCTTCGGTCCGTTTGCCACGTTTTGTTTTTCTCTTTTTTGCGACATAAATTCAACGGCACAGTGATTGTCCTTCGAATAGATCGAAGCCCGTCCCTTGACTCACGACATCCACGCGCAGACATTACGTCGACGTTGACCTGCGATGCATCGGATTAAAAGATATGCAGCGATGTTAATCGGTCTGGTCCATTTGCTTCGACGCGGAGACACGAAAATATCTCTCGGCCATGTGGGAGCTTACGTTATCCCTAGACATTAGATGACTCACATCTCTACGTATATCCGAACAAACGACCAGCACTGAAGCTGGAACGAACACTCTTCGATAAGGAATCTAACCGCGGGAGCAGCTTCATAGATCGTTCGACTCGAGAGCGATGCCCGAGTCAAATATCTCCATTCCGATCGAATCTGGACAATCCTACTCTGCGGTTGCTCCTCAAAATTCTCTCGAACGTGGACACGTTCTCAGGGCCACGAAGCAGCTTTTCATTCTGATTGATTGAAACGTTTCGACTGTCGAGTGTATCACGCAAAGATTTGTCACTCTGTCAATTCTCTGGTTAAGAGGATTCGAAACAGTGCTCGAGAATAAATTATCTAACACGTGAGAAAAACAAGGCTAATCCGTGGATCTCGTAGGAATGACTGAATTACTCTCTACGCTGAAGACCAGTAAAAAGACAAAACTGGTAAATCTGGAGGGAAAGAAAAAAAGATGGATCATATTTTACAGTGAGAGGCTCCTGATAAAGCCGGAAGAATCCGAAAGAAGTCAAAGCCACGATCCCGTACAATCGGCAGACTCCTGCTGCCAGGCTCCCGGTTCAGGGAACAAAAGAAAGGACAGGAGATCGTTATTGTCCACTGGGCAAGGGAGGGCGCGAGAGGGAGATCTCGGTGTGCAAGAATGGCGGAGAGGACCGTTCCTTCTGGTGGCGAACAGCGTGTAACACGTGGCAGTATCTTGTATCGGGATTGCGCTCCCGCTGGTAGCACACACGCTCTGTTGTTACTTCCCTCTTTCTCCTTTTCTTTCTTTCTCTCTTTCCTTCTCTATTTTTTTTTATTTTTATTTTTTTTTTCATGCTCTTGCTCTGTGTGCTACACGAATACTGAACGTACTCGAAGTGTGTTCGATTCGCGAGCGCGCGCGCGCGCGCGAAAGACGCAATGTCCTTCTCTGGAAAGGACCACCGCGCATCCACATACAGAAGAAAGAGCACACCAGAAAGATCGAGAGTAAGAGAAGCGATGGAGACCGTGTCGGCTCGCGGTTCTTCTGGCATGCCTACAAGAGTAGATTTCCTACCGATAAGTCCACCGCGCACCACGGAGGTCCCAGAGTACGTTCTATAGAGCTCGCTAGCCATGGGGTATCGCGAACCAACATGGAACCGCATTGCTCGAGTCCTGGTCTTATCCTACACGAGCCTGAATCCGCAGCAGATCCAGCTCGCGTACAGTGATTGTCCTGTGAGAAAATTCCATTCAAAATGTCTTGGCACGCCTGAATCTTGGCGTGATACTCGATTGGGAAGCCAGGCCAATCGATAGACAATTGCCAATCACTGTGAGAGGTGCAGAGCTCCTACACGGTCTTCATCCTCTGCCTGCAGTCCTCTCCAGCTGGAGAATCCTCCATCGGCCCTTTGCACTCTTCCTTCTCTCGTCCCTTCTCCCTCTCCCTATTGTGTACAACCCATACGTGCACCCTTTCTCATATACACGTATGCATATCAACCGATCCACCACAAGCAGATTCTACCCGGGGATACATGATGGTAACCGGGTTCACTCGAGGTCATTACAAGGTTGCGTCTCCCCAGAAGAGTTATATACATGCGGACGCAACGCTTAATGTTTTCTACCGGTATCCGCACTTTCGCTACACGGCTTACCAGTCTTTGCATCGATCTGTATGGATCTATCGTCGCTGACACGTTAAAAACCGACGAGCAAGCGATTTTTAAGGACGTCGTAAAGGCGACGGTAAAATCTCAATTTTATTTTTTCAGTTTTTCTCACGTACAAAATGGTTTGCGAGCTTAATTTCATTGGAAAAAGTTGTTACACATTGACTAAAGAACAACATACTCTAAATTCAAGATTGTCCGACGTAATCTGTATTTGTTACGTACCAAAAAAAATTTTGAAAAAATTTTACGACCGATTTTTTCGAAAAAATAAACAAAGCTTCTTCGATGTTACATAAAAGTGTATGCAAAGTTTTAAGAAGCTTCACCATTCAGAAATCGAAATATTTAATGTTTTAATTTGGAACTTTTAACACACGCTCTTATGATAAACTACTGAAAATTGTGAGTTTTATAAATAAATATCTCGACTTCTACATGGTGAAACCTCTTTAAATTGCGCGAGCTATTAAATATCATTATTTTCTTTGTGCGGTGCAATTTTAAAGGAATCCTATCGATAGCAAAGTTTGCATACAACGTCTTTAAATGTTGTCTCGCCACAAAAAAGTAATCGAGAAAAACGCGTCGTCCAGTTTGCTAATCGGAGCATGCGTTAACTGGATAAAGTTTTTTGCTGTATTGAAAAGATTGAAGCTCGTTCGAAACGCAACAATCTTGACGCTCGATTCGCTACAGTCTTGATCGCGGATCCAAACTTTTCTGCGTAAGCTCCGATGCAGTGTCTGGCGCCCGTTCCTGAAATACTTACACACGCATTTTCTTACGTTTTGGTTTAGTTGTGTATACCAGTAGATGCAGGAACATGAGGAGGCTGTTGAGAAATAGTGGAGCGAGCATTGCAGGTCGCTAGCTGCATGCACACATGCAGGCGCGAACCTAAAGCTGCCGTTGCCTGGTACGGTGTTGGCGGTGAATCGGTGACCGGAAAAGAGAGACGTGGGCGTTCCGCGCCAAGGCGCATATGCGTGTATTTATATGTACACACATGAGCACACAACCGTGAGCCCCGTAGGTCGTAATTGAAGGCGTCCGTGCGTGAAGGTGTTAATCTCACTCATGTATGGTAGTAGCTCGTATCTCAGCGGCATTAGGCATGGAGCTCGCGCGGGATTCTTTGAGTAACGATGATAAGGTGTCGCAGCGAACGCGGTCGCAGAGGTCGCACGAATTTATGAAATCACTCTCTCACACTTCTGCCTACGAATCTGTTTTTTTTTTTTTTTTTTTTTNNNTTTTTTTTTTTTTTTTTTTTATCTCGCATCGTCGTTCTCTTAGGAAAAAGTGCGTGGTTGAATTTATGTGTAAAGCGTGAACTCGTGAGCATTTTCCATGTGTGAAAATTATGGAGGAACTGATTTTTTTTCTACCGTCAACAGTAGGAATGAAATTTAATATTGAACGTGGCACGAGCTGGTAAGAAGTGTGATTAAGGACGTTGTACATGGCGACGGCCAAATCTAAATTTTTCTTTTCGCTTTTCTTACATACCAAGTGGTTTGCGAGCCTAAATTCATTAAAAAAAATTGTTAAAAATTGACTAAAGAACAACATACTCTAAATCCAACATTATTCGAGGCAATTTCTATTTGTTATATAATAAACAGAATTTCGAAAATATTTTACGACCGATTTTTTTGAAAAACTAAATAAAGCTTCTTCGATGTTACATAAAAGTGTATGCAAAGTTTTAAGAGGCTTCACCATTTAGAAATCGAAACATTCAATGTTGAAAATTGGGACTTTTAACGAATGCTCTTATGAGAAACTTCTGAAAATTGTGATTTTTATAAATAACTATCTCGATTTCTACATGGTGAAACCTCTTAAAATTGCGCGAGCTATTAGATCTGACTATTCTCTTTGTGTGGTGCAAATTAAAAGGAATTCTATCGATAGAACATTTTGCATACAACGTCCTTAAGAGCAAAAAAGTTGTTGGAATAATGTAACCGAGTTCGCGAAGAGTATATGAACGCGCGTTAGGCAAAACTACTGAGGTGCCGGGTACGAAATATTTTGAGCAGAGTTCTCGTAAGCTCCAAAGGATATCGCCATCGCGTACGAGCAAGAGGAAAGAAGAGCTCCTCAAGGAGATATAAACTTTCGAAGAAGACGCGAAGAGCTTCTCGCAAGAGCTCTCTCCGATCTCACGAGTGTGCGCTCGCGCGCTCGGGGGTCCAGGAGTCACGGGAGCTCTTCGCTCTGTCCCTCGCTATTTTCTCGCGATTGTAGGTACGTGCACGTGTAGTATAATGCGCGCCTGTGTGTTTCTACGTGCCGGGGAGGATCGCAGGAAACTAACTCGAGTTATCGCGGTGGCGATAGTTGCTTGTGTAGAAATATATTTGCTGCCGTGGAGATTCTCTCTCTTTGGCGAGAGGTGGCGAAGGTTGGGCGCACCTAATACATGTTCTGTGCCATTGTAAGGCCACACCGCAGCTCGCCAGGTTGTAGCTATACATGTATCGCTTTGCTCCGGAATTCGAAGCGACTTGGAAAGTTCAGGGTCGTGCTCACACCGCGCACGCAACATATAATACAACCTTAACATTTCGTGCTGTAAAAATTGTCATTATATTTCTCGCTGATACAAAAAGAACCAATTTTCGATGGTCCCGCGTGTCTTGTGAGCAGAAAAAAAAACGATCCCGATAAACTCGTAACGTTTTCGAACGTTGCTCTGTGCAAATGCGATATTCGTAATTACGAATTATGGTATTTTTACAACGATTATAATGCTCTTGACCAAAGGTCATAAACGTATCGATCGAATGAATACATTTGCCTCGAGGGGCTCGAATGCCTCGTATCATACATGTTGCTTATTGTGAGGATCGCCATGTTCGATTGAAGCAGAGAGAGAAAGAGAGAAAATAAAGAAGACGCGGTACACATTCCGACGAGTGCTTACACAGCCGTACACTCGACTGTACGCCGTATGAGATTTCATCTTCGACCTAGGGCGAGAGCATGTATCCACACATACAAACATGCGTGTCTCGCAGACTCGCGAACGCTTAGAATATAGAGTGCAATCTGTATATATACGAGGAGTAATACACGTAACGAGTCGTTGAGTAAAACATAAAAGTTTAACGAGCCAGCGCTGCGAATCTAATTGAAGAGGTAGGTCGTGAGGATCCTCCGTCCAGAGTTTGCAAAAAGAAAAGCGACAAGACGAGTGCCCCGGAAAATGAGGAGAAAAAAATAAACGAAATAGGAAAAGAGCGCCGGATACAAACGCTTTGCTGCTTTTATATCTTCATGCAAACCCACACACACACACGAGCTGCACAGATGATGAAAAATAAGAAAAAAAAAATATTTATATCTCAGAGATGAGAAAACACTCACGTATGCGACTCTTGGCCTTAAGGACCACGATCATGAGACTCTCTACATATCCCACACCGCGCGCGCGGTAGTTTTGTTTCGTTGCTGCTGCCCTGCGCGTCTTCTTCTCCTACTGGACCCGTTTCAAGAGTCAATCACTCTCTTATCGCAATAAGATCAGACGAGAGCGAATAGTGACTGTACAGGGTTCTACCGAACGCAAATGATCGAGCTAACCCCCGCGGCACCCCTTCCTCTCGCGTGACTACCGCGCGCTCAGACTTTTATAGACGCCATGATATGTATTATACAGTGATTGGCGGTTTTAGTTTAAGAAAAACGGACGAAACATCAGCGAGATATTGAAATACCCGGATCTTTGGTCCTCGGACGAGTTTCTAAGGCCAATAACTGGTACGCTCGTCGCGATAACCGTACGGAACCTGCATAGAGAGAAAACGAAGAAGACTGCCTATCAAATGTATATATAATCCACATAGACACACATACACACGTATGGGGATCGTATAAAATGGACGCGGTAGAGAAAAGATACACAGAGCGCGTACCGCGTCTTGCAGACCCCCTCAGGCATGAGAAATTGCTCGATCGAGAAGTCGAAAGATGGGCTTTAATGGCGTCCAAAAGCGATCACGTTGAACCCTCCACGGCGAGTATATAAGCTACCGATTATCAGCGTTTATACTATGCACACAGATCCCACTTTTCTCCGATGCTCGACCGCGAGCGAGCATTCGTGCAACTTCCTCTCTCGCGCGGGCGCAGACAAACGCGCCGGATTCACTCGACGAACGATAAAAATTCTTCTCGTCTCCCGTCAATCCTCACAACCTAATCTCTCCGAGTACTTATTTGGCAGCACATGTTAAGCACATGTGTACCATGTATTCATATAGGTGAACATATCCGTGTGCATGTGTAGACCGCGAATACGTTTTTATTCCTTTTTCTGCGTCCCAGAGATTCCTCGTGCGCGCGGCAATATAAACGGAATCCGTTGAGCACTCTCGTCTTCACCGGTACATATTCACGAGGAGAAACTTTATAGCGCACAGTAGTGGTAGTTTGTGTCTCGTCGTGTACGCGGAAGCGACGTAAGATCTCTCAGTCTCGACGTCGAATCTCGTAAGATCACGTCGTCGCATGGTTTGCGCTCTCTGTGCCTTTTTATACATATATATATGTATCACATACTCTCGTCTGTGTGTCCTCAGAACACATAGACAGGAGGATTCTCCGAGAGTTCACTTTTCCGCGAGGTGTGCCTGGTTTCGCGCCTCTCTCGTGTGCGCTATGAGAAATCTCCAACTTATACATTATGTTTTTTCGTATTGAATAGCCCGATGTGGGAACACACGATCCCCAACGAAATCACGAGCTCCGTATCACCATAAATACACATATATACATGTCGTACATTGCGCGGCAGTTACTTTATCGATATGTACTTTTTAGCATCGATCTGAACCATATTCCTTGATACCCGCGACCGCGATCATCATTTCTTGGCACTAAGGGTGGCTGACATTTTGTGGGATCACGAAAATCCTTTGATCTCTGATATAAAAGGAAATTTCTAACATTGTACTATCGGAGCCTCGTATCGCGGCCTACTCATCGGTTTTATGTGCATTAATGTAATAACTTTCTATGTCGCGATATAAAGACGGTGTTCGAACCGAATCGTAGCAGGTATGCGAGGCGATCGATATATTTGTATATATCGCGAGTATATGTATTATGCATATATAGTTTTTATACGGCATCCGGTCGAGAAGCCGCCAATTTGTGAGAGCGCACAGTCGCGCATATACATCCAACATTATAGCCCGTGGTGAGCGGGCGTTATGATTTGCGAGCGTGCCGAATCGCATAGATTTATCGATGCTATAGTTTATATCACGTGAACCGGGGGAGAACGCGTGTGGTTTTCGCTGCTGCTGCGGCAGCATCAGCCCGGCGACGGCAAAACGTTAATGGCGAGTTACTGCGCGCAGCCCTCGGTGCTCAAATTTTATACACGGGTTCGTACAACTCTAAAAATCCGAGAGACCGGGAAATATTTATCAGAGACTAGTCGATGATAATAGAAAGTCTCGTGGAGATGCGCTGCTCTTTCCGCGTGGATCCGGGAGGCCAAGTTATCGCGCGTAGGTGGCAATTTCTCAACGTTCTATCGATCGATCCACTTAAAAACCGGTCGCTGTCATGTTTCTATAAGAGCTTGGAGCTAAGCAGGAAGAAGTCGTTGAGTTTTGAGATATTTATTTTTATATCTGGAGCTAATAATCGCACAGGTAATGCTCCTTTGCTCTGGTCACTCGCGTCGATCGCTGAGGTAAAGAAGCTCTCTCCAGCCATTCGAGGACCAGATCGTGGCTTCATTACTCGGCAAACCAGTTAGTTATGCTAATATCAACTTATAAACCCTTCATTACCGCTGATGAGCAATTAATACGCTTTGCTCGAGAGAGAGAGAGAGTCTCGCGAGCTCTTCGTGGACCCCGACCAAGCCACGGTGCTAATGCACTCTGAATGTCTCTCAATTACACGGTGACAGCGCTCACTTGCCGTCGTCCCCAAGTTCCTCCTGGAACGTCGTTCTCGTCGTCAACGACGAAACGAGCAAAGACTCGCCAATCCATGCCTGTACCTCGTGCTCTTCTTTTTTTTTCATAGCTCGTATAACCCTCGGACGATACACTTATATGCAAGTAAGACATTCTATGAGTTCGTCGATCCTTTGCGCAGAGATGATTCGATGACCGATCTTAACTATCGAGGCTATAAATTTAATTCTATCGCCACATATCATGGGCTTCGTAATAAGGCTGCAAGTTTGTCATTGAACATTGACTTGCATTTGCTAAACGACAGGATTATCCTCCCGTAGCATAGTCATGAAATTTAATGCGGAGGAATGGAAAAAAATTTCATTTTCGCGTTTTAATGAAAAATATTTAATCGATAGAAATGTGACTCGATGTTGCATGACTTTGTCGATTATCCACGGTGACCTCGTGCACGTAACTCTCTCTCCTGGGACTACGAGCGCATCCAAATTTTATTGCAAAATTGCCGCAGATCATGCTGGCTCAGTTAAAACACAGAAACACGTTTCTAACGAGAATTTAATGACCGTCTGCAACATCGTACAAAGTTATCTGTCAGATTACTCAGCATCTGGCAATCTGAGGATAATGCAAGTTTTAGAATTTTTGGACAGCATCCTTATTCTTGTTTAGGAGATCGTCTCCATACTTCGTAATCGTTCTCTTGAATGAGTTATTATGAAAAATTTCTTGGAGCATCGTCGTTGGTTTATCGAAGCAAATGTAAGGGACAGAACTCAAGCCACAGAAATCGAGTCGATTTCCAGGCTTGACTAGGATTCAACTTTGTCCTCATCAGCGAAGAACGATCCAAAGATTCGATCGTACGAAACGTGTGTCTCTGAAGAACGCATGTTGTCTCATGTTCTTTGCCAACGTACGAGTGTGTGTTGGTGTTCGCACACTCGGCGACGTCATCGAGAGTACAAACATCCCTCTTTCCTGTCTTTCCATCTCATTCTCTCCGCACATTACTGACAGAACGAAGAGAGATGATGAACGAACGGCGAGAGAGAAAGAGAGAGGGGAAAGGGAACGCAGCACGGATGCTGGGATGTTGATCTGGTTAGGTCGGTGCTGCCCGAGGCGCTTTGCCGCGGTCGTCGATCGTCCGGTCGCTATGTTTCTCGGCCACAACACACCGTCCTACGGCATCCATGAAGAACCGAGAAACGGAGCGCGCGGTGAATAGAAAAGGATGGCGAACACGCGCGCGACGACCTCGACAGGGCGTGGCAGGTCACCGCGGTTTTCTCTCTCTCTCTCTCTCTCTCTTTGCTGGTTGCCCAGTGGCGTAGGAACTCTAGATAAGCACCAGAGTACCCTCCATGCTGGTTTTATTCCTCATCAAACTTTTCCNTCTCTCTCTCTCTCTCTCTCTCTCTCTCTCTCTCTCTCTCTCTCTCTTCGAGGTCCATACGAAAATTCATGCATCAATTGGTTCCTCGATCGAACGACTGAAAAAAAACACCGTGACTGTATACACACGAATGCTCTGAACTGGACCAATGCTGTTTGCCACGGCAAGCAACCTCCTACCGTGTTCCTGCTTCTTACCCGCACTTGGCTTCACCTCTTCCGGCGCTCCCTGCTGGTTCAAATACCATAAAACTCGAATTTAGCTCCGACGTCTCAACAGTCTTCCAAACTATACGAAAGGAACTCCAAAACACTAAATTCAAATTTACGCTTCTCGAAACGACAACTGTACATCCGGTCTCATTACGCGTAGATTCACTCGACATTTCTTCCCCATTGGGTTCGCAGTTTTAACAGATTATGCAAAACTGAGTTTCCATGGGGTTGCGATCGACGCTGAATATTTGTTCGTTGTTTTTTTCAAACTGAGACGAACTGCGAAGATTGCAACGTTGATATTCAACAAAAAATATTTGATCTATTAATTATTTATTGAATATTGAAAATTGTGTCAATTTTTCGTGTCGATTGACATTTTGGATGGCAAAGGAGGATCGTTTGTCCAGACCAAATATCGAATAATAATTACGAGTTCTGCTCTAGAAAAAACAGAATTTCGTTGCATTGCAACGGTCCACACATCAGCATCATGTGACAATTACTCTTCCTAAGTATATGTTCATGTTGAAAATCATAACGAAAGATCCCACATCATTCGCAATGAAAGAAAAAAAAAAAAAAAAAATT
>JBAJMU010000005.1:8416944-8481019 GCA_037952995.1 Hyposoter didymator
AAAAAAAAAAAAAAAAAAAAATTTGGATACGTGCTTTCGTGTTTGGAAGTCGACATGTCCGAGACATACGTGTGATCATAAGCGAGCAAGTATGCGGCAAGTTGCCGCGCTAATAACGTGTTTGAGGGAGGTATAATTGATGCGGACCCCGGGTATCGCGCCCTGTCATACTGCAACAGCAAAACTATATAGTATATGCGAATATGTAACCTATAATATATACATATATGTATTTAAATGTAAGTTCATGTCCAAGCCCTTCGAGAGTTTGGAACTGGGTGGAGAAAATATAGGTTGTCTTTCTCGTGGGTCGAGAGGCGCCCGGTCGCCCGCGGTGCAACACGAAGATGATATATTCGCGGCAAAACCGCAGCTGCAGCGCAAACAGCATAAGTCTCTTCCTCTCGGCGAATCTTTCCCTCTCTCTCTCTCTCTCGCTGCTTCACTCGCTTGATACACAAAATGTGCAACACGCGCGAGATCCTCTTTTGCTCACGAGGCTTTTTAGCCCCCGAGAAGCAGAGACTCGATCGCGCGCACCGACGACGATGCCCTGCTCCAACGTCATAAATTCACGCTATACGTGTATGAAAGAACTCCCCGCATCCAACGATACCGCTCAAACCAGCCAACGGTCATAGGTCACGAGCACCGTAACCAAATGCAACTTTTTTATTCTCTTCTCTTTGCCAAGTGAAATAAACGTCATACACCGAGCAACGATACAAAGTACTAACGTAATAAACGAATTCGGACACCAACCTCAAGGATCTCGAGCTTAATAAATTCTTCATTTTTCACTCTTTTTCTATTATTTGAGTTTGAAATTTTTTAATTACTCACAATCGATGAAAATACTCCTGAACGAATGAAATTCTAGAAAAAAACAGTTGCAGTTTGGCTGCCGTTCGTTTCGAACAAGTTATTCAGCTTCCCAAAGATCGCGGACTCGCAATCTTTGCCAATTTATAAGAAAATATGTTTTTTCTCTGTTTACGGAATTCTGGGGAAAAAGTAAAAGAGGAATGAATTGCGGTGCGCGTGCTGAGCTCACGCGCGAGAAAGGGTTATCGAGAGAACGGTTGAACTAGCAAGAACGAACGTTTGCGTGCGCAAGTCGCATTACAGCCTTGGATATTTCATTCATAAGAGCCGCAGTCTTGGCCACTCGCGTGTATACGTATAATATATATACAAGCTCATACACAGCATATATACGATATGTAGAATGTACTCTATCCCCGGAGTATAAACTCTCTCTCATACAGCTCTCGGGCATCGGCTATGAAGCCAGGACTCGGTGCAATTACGTTTTGCACATGAACCCGAGCAACCGCCCCCGGAGCTGTGAATGAATCTTTTTCCGTTATAGCCCAGACTTTATTTTCCTTTCAACTTTTTTTCATTCACTTAAATTCCCCCTTTTTTTCGAGTCTCGGAGAATAATGTGCAGCTGCGAAGCACCACTCGTTTGCGTGCCTCTTCGTGATGGGCTCGAGATCAATGTGACACGTGAGGTTGTGTTTCATAGGAGCAAACAATTATTTCACCAAAGTTCAATCAATTTTGTAGATTCTTGTGTTTATTTTCCAGAAAATTTCAAAGTGGATTCTAAGTTTCTAAAAATACCTCGATCGTTCGAGGTATTTTTAGAAATTATCAGATAAAAATGTGCTCCCATTCCAAGTTTATCTCAATCAGCCGCATCGTGTTCTCCTTTTTTTGGGACGTTTCTTTCACGTTCAGCTGTCAACGACTATTTTGATTGTTATTTATCAATTTTCGAGTCTCTGGTATGAGATCGAACGATTCCAATATCGTGTTTATATCGCTCATATAAAAAGTAATGTTAGAGGCAACTGTTACTGTTACCATGACGATAAATCACACGTTCGTAATTATACACATTATTCCTTCTTTACGAGCTGGCGTATGCGTGAGCTCGCACCAACTCACACGCACGCACATCATCATTCTCAAGTTTGCTCACTCGTAGACCGATATTTTAATACACGCATCGCACTACTCGGCCAAATAAAGATAACCTGACACACCTAGTGAAAGGTCCGAATGCTCACCACATGTGAAAACGCTCCATACATTTTACTCTGATATATGCGAATTGCACACGTTGGACAGCCACCAGATAGACTCTTGGTCAAGAACGCTTCGGCGATTGACCCTTGAAGACACGTTCTTGATATATGGAAGAATTAAAAGCATTGAATAAGACGTTATTTGCTGGATATAAATCATCGCAATGCCAAGTGAATACCATTTTCCGTCCAGCATCTGGAACTCATTGCTTTTCAAAAAATTCTTACGACTCGATACATTGTGCTGAGGAATAAAAGGAAATATTTAAAAACATTGTATGCAAAAAATTCCTTTAAATCTGCACCACGTAAAGAGAATAGTGACATCTGATTGCTCGCGCAATTTCAAGAGATTTCACACTGTAGAAGTCGAGATATTTATTTATAAAAATCACAATTTTCAATAACTTCTCATAAGAGCGTGTGTTAAAAGTTCCAAATTAAAACATTAAATATTTCCATTTCTAAATGGTGAAGCCTCTTAAAACTTTGCATATATACTATTATGTAACATCAAAGAAGCTTTATTTAGATTTTCAAAGAATTCGGTCATTAAATTTTTTCAAAATTTTGTTTATTACATAACAAATACGAATTACCTCGGATAATCTTGAATTTAGAGTATGTTGTTCTTTAGTCAATTTGTAACGACACATTTTAATGAACTTAGGCTTTAGACTCGATCGTCGCCCTACAACGTCCTTAAGAAAATCTCCATTCGTTCGATTAATCTTTCGAAAGAATTCTAATTGTTTTTATGATTTTTTTTTCTATGTACAAAAAAAAACTTTTCTAAAAGTTTATGTGTTGGTTTTGTGTTGCAGAATTTTCGCGAGCATCGCATAGACGGTGCATCGTTACCCCTTCTCTCGGAGGATCATTTGACAGGTCCGATGGGTATGAAATTGGGTCCGGCGTTAAAGCTCCGAGCCCTCCTGGCGAGGAAGCTGGGTGCGTGTACGGTGTGTCTGCACTGTGCGCACTGTCATCAAACCCCGTTGCCAGCGTTGAGCGCAGCAGCGGCTGCAGCGACAGCAGCAAATTCGACACAGCCGTCTGGTCGACGACCGAGTAGTACGGGCAACTGACAAACAATGGCGGAGACTCCAGCACTCGAGATAGATCCGAATCGGGCATTGCGAATCGAGCGTCGCGTTTCGCGATCGGTTCGTAAGCCTGACGTCGTTTTCAAAAAACCGATCAAGCAGTGACCAACGTGCGCGCGTGTGTGTGCCACTTTTCCACGCTCACGAGGACAATGAATTTGATGGATTGACAAGCACGAAAAAAAAAAAACAAAACAAAACAAACAAAAACGAGTGAATTGTGACACGCGAGCGCCGAACGAATCGATCTACAGAACAAATAATCGAAACGCGTTTTCGAAGAGTGGAGACTCCGCCTGAGAGAAATCTATAAATATATAAATTGTATGCAAGCATACGAACATATATATTTTAAAAAATGTTTTAAAAATCAGTACCTAAGGTTAATAACCGTCTATTGTGTAAAAAGAAAGACTCTGAAGTGCCTACGCTCTTCCGAGCATTCGCACGACCGTCCTACCGATTTTAAGTCGGTTGGATCTTCAGGAAGTACTTAAAAGATTCAAAATAGCGAAAATGAGTCCGACGATCGGGGATCCAGAGGTTTCCGAAACGCTGTTTGTAAGATTTGTCCCTCTGATCAATAAAAAAGATAATAAATTTGATGAAAAAACCAAGAAATTTGTAATTTTGAGCCTTATCAATCGACCATGTTGTTGTGGCAATTATCGATCGATATTTATTCGATGCGTCATTTTTTAAAATCGGATTGCTGAATAAACACGTTACACGGTTGTCAAACGTACGAACGATTAACTGCCGCGAAGAATAAATCGTGAATGGTTGACGCGAGAAATAATGTTGTTTGAGCGAGAGATAAAGATCATTAGTGACAATATAACTACAGCTGAATATATTTTATGTATCGTTTATACGAAGGAGAGATAGCCATTGAGTTAAATTAATGTGCTTGCGATCCAGCATGAGCCTCTCGCTGTTTTTATGATCGTCTGAAATTGAAACGTCCTGGCAAAGCCTTTTCCTCGATGGTCAATGTGATCGCGAATCAATGCAAGAGCGATAACGACTTTGTCAATTGTTGGAACAGTTTCGCAGACTATTCGCTCTGTTGGTTGCATGATTGCCTTTATATTCATTGGCTACGAGATCGATAGCAGTATTTCCAAGTACACAACATTGCACAGTCGCTAAGAATAACGTAAATTAACAAATCTTGTTGAAACTATTAAATTTCCATGGGAATGCTTTCTAGACTCAGAGAAAACGATGAAAATGAATAAATCGATTCATTTCGTCGTCCATTGGTATAAAAAATGTTCTGTGGGATATTGAAAGCGTTAAGGAGACCGGAAACTCGATCGTCGCGAGTGAAAATGTACGCGTGAGAGTCCAAGAACGAATGAATGTGATAAAGAGAAAGACGCGAGAGAGCGAGAAGAAATGTATAAAAATAAATTAAAAAAAAAAAAAGCAAAGTGCCCTGTTTGAAGCAAGAACCATGTGCAATAACAATAATTTTTCGACTCGATATATAAATGTACTTTTTAACTATAGGGGTTACGTACTTGCTCAAATCGTTGTTTCTTTTATATATTTTAACAAAGTTTTTTTTTTCCTTTTCCTTTTTTTTATATACGAATGATAAATGATAAATATATTAAATTATATTTTTGCTAGAAACGCTCCGTGCGAAACTGTCGACGTGTCGAGCGATTCGAAAACACGGCAAAGCGAAAACGACAAGAACGCTAACACACGAGACGACCGATAAATTGTGCAAAATAAAAGTTGAAATTAAATCGAGTGCCTGCGACAGCCACGATATATCGAGATGTTAAAGACTTTCAACGAATTGAAACATCGCAAGGATCGAGAGTTGTACAGTTGTTCATTTCCAGCAGTAAAACTTATTTATTTATAATTAAAAACCGCTGCCTTATTGTATTGACGTATCTGCTGGAGTTTAAACGCGACGTAAATGCGGCAGTGAGTAGGCTGCGATAACTATTAATTGTACACACGAGAAATTGGCAAGTTGCTGTATCCGGCGAAATGCAGAAAGCATGAAAATACGAGAAGAATTTAGAGTTCGTACAACGAGCAGTATTTTTAGATTTACATTAGCCTGAATTTACTGCAGACTAAATATATTTTAATAAATATATAACAGTGTTAGAAGCTGAACTTGGATTCACGTAAAAAACAAGAGCATCAAGAGCTGTGCGAATTGAGTCCTGAGACGAGTTTCGCTAGCTCACGCGTTTGTATATTACGATAAATAAATAAATTGTATGTATACACGAAATCAACTGTTACGCAAAAATGGACTGTTGAGAATTTCTCGAACTTGAACGAGGCTCGAACAAAGAGAGAAGGAAATAAATCCCTAAGATTATAAATTCCTGGTGCTTGGCCACAGAGTTTGTGTTTTTTTTTGTTTGCGATAAAATAACAAAGAGATAAATTCACACAGTGGATCGACAGCAAAAAGGAAAGATGTTGCTTTCTTTATCGCGAATAATCCGAGCTCGTGAGCCCCGATAAAGTCGAGCGATTGATCACAGCGTTTCCTCATGTTTTATCATTCGTTGCAAAAGAAATTCTAATCAGCCAAGTTAATTTAAAGTCGTTGAAGTTGTAAATGTTATGTTACGGAGTGGAAGAAAAGAAACGTCAGTTGCAGTGCGGCTTTTACTTAAGTTTTCATACTTTTATGTACATATCCCACGCTTAAGCATTTATTTATACATTTTATTTCAATTCTTACGCGAGAAAACGGATAACAAAACGATGCAAGATTAGTAATTTTATTTAGCACCCGAGTCGATATCGACGCGTACGTTTTACGAATTATCCAAACCACGAATAAACGTCACACAGACTTTTCACTTACTCACACCAACACGACACACTCATGTACAAATATATAAACAATTGCAAATGCCCATATCTCTCTCTGTGTTGCATCAAAGAGTTACGTATAAAAGTTTCAAAATCGAAATTACGTTGCGTGTGGAGTAAATGATGATTTTGTGAGATTTGAATTTCAACGTCGACACATAATCCCACGGAGCGTCTATCCGACTTGATGCTTTCGTCAATTTTTCGCTCCCACGTCCCTTTCCCTCCGCCCCTTTCTGCTCAAACCTCATCTCGCGAATAAATTCGTCGCAAATCTGTCGTGTATGATTTTAAGTTTAACTATCATTTTATGTATAGCAGAAATTTCACGGTGAAAAGAGAAGAAAAAACAGTTTCGTTGTTTCTTTTGGAAACGAAGATAAAATTGTTATTTTTTTTTCTTAAATATATATAGAAATATATATACATAGAAATCTTTGTTTTTATTATCTTAAAGCCCTCGACATTCCTACATCTAATCAGCTCCATATTCTCACGAGATTAACTCGTCGATCGATAATACTTAATGAGGTTATACAAGCGTATTCTTTACATTGGGTGATTCTGATTCACAGCAGTCGTCGATCGATATTTTCGGCTCGTTTCAACGGTCACCGTTGAATCTTCGTGGCGTCGATCACACCGAACCTCTGTTCCTTTGCCTCCTGCAGTCCGAGAGTCTCGTCTGTAAAGATCCATTCGTTTGAATCGTGGGAAATAATCAGTTTGGAAAAACCGCATAAATCTACTGGTTTCTATGGTGAAAAATGATTTTTTTTTTATATTTCGAGTGTACTCACGTTGCTGTGAACAGCGACGACTCCATCTTCGTCGTGGAGGAAAATTTCGACGTAAGCTTTTCCACTCGAGTCGATTAAGACTTCCTTTCCCGTACATTTGCCATCAACGAGTCCCCCCGAAATAATGTCGCAATAAATACCAAACGGGAGATTGGTCGGTATCATTTTCACGAGGTCCGTTTTATCAGCGTTGATTGCGATAAAGCCACGATCTCCACGAGAGAACGCTATTTGATTGTTACCGTTGTCCCACCAATGAGTGACCGACGTACCTTCCACGGCGTTCCGGAAACCAACCATGTTCGAAATCTGTCGCCAACGATGCTCGCAAACCCATCCACCCTCGCAAATACCTTCGCTATTTATTATTGGCGAACTTATGTTTCCGTTTGCGTCGGCTGGCGGGCCTTGGTCCGATTGCTCGAACGCGAACGAACTCATTACTCGTGGAGTTCCGTAAGGATGTGCCAACATGAACGCTACTGCCATCTGTAAAGAACAAAAACGACCTCGATGCAGAAAAACAATAAAACATCAAGTTTTTTTTGCTCCAATAATGATCGAGATACATTTTCGCATGTCGAAAAGTCACAAAATCGTTTTTTCAGCAAAATAAATGAAAAAAATTCTGCAGCTTCGATTACTTCATGGATTTTGTTCTTTTGATTATATTTTTTTCGTTTTCTTTTTTTTTCATGAAATGCAAATTTACCTTGTAAAGTTTGGATGATTTGTACGTGAGCACGCCGCCGCCACCGCCATGGCCTCTTTGATTGTCGTGATTGTCGATGAAAACCAAAGCATCGCGACTGGGCAAAAGACCCCACGTTTCACCAAAGTCGTCGAACCATTTCAAGGGATTGTTGCCCCTCATGGCGGCGCTGATCTCCAAACCGTAACGGAATTCCGTAACAGCACCGAGAGGACTGTATTCGTATTTCGAAATCGATTCACCGCCGTTATCAATGACTTCTTGATAAATGTATGGGTAAGAATTTTCTGGGAAACCATGGTCAGTGTTGAGAGGTCGTAATCGAGAATAGATCACCTGAAGATCCTTCGGCCACATGTGCTTCGAAGCGTCGATTCTGTTCAAGCAAAAAAAAAATACAATGAAAAACAATTAACAAATGATAAATATTTGCAAAGTTTTTATGGAGGAATTGAATAATTCAAAAGCCTGAGAAAGTTGTGAACAAATTTGCTTTCCGTCAATCAGCAAAAAGTCTCGTTTAGTTGATACAATTGAAATTTGTCACTTTGAGTCGCATGATATTTTGTTGTTTCAAAAACGCGATAAGAACTTTTCTAAGAATGAAGAAATAGATTCGTCGATAACTAACCGGAATCCAGCGACTCCAGCGTCGACCAAGGAATTCAATAATTCAACGATTTTGCCCCGAACATATTCCGATCGTTGGTTCAAGTCATGGAGACCAACGAGTTCGCAGTTTCTCACTTCGACCGGATCAGCGTAATTGTCGAGGGCGCAGTAAGTGTGGAAATCGTCGATGGTATAAGGGACTGCCGGGTAGTGTCGTGCCCTGGAGTCAGCGGCTGAACCTCCGGTTCCTACAACTTTCTCGTGATCTGCTGTCATTTGGTTGAGCAGCATATCCACGTAAATTCTGACACCAACACGATTGCAACGTTTCACCATGTCCCGGAACTCTTGCTCATTGCCGGATCGTGTTATCCAACGGTATGATATTGGCTGATAACGTTCCCACCATGGTCTTGAATCGACGATCACGTTTTCCGTTACCGGCGACGTCTGCAAGATCAATGTTAAATTATTTGTCCTTGAAAAAATGAATAGCAACGAGGAACATTTTATTTTTGCTCCGGTCTTTGAGCTCTTTTGGAAATTAATTGAAAAGGCTGAATTTACCTGAACACCAGCGAATCCATTTGGTCCAAGGAACGTCTCACACTCATTCGCAATATCGTTCCATTTCCATTCGAACAAATGCACCATAACATTACGGCCCGGTAAATAATTTGGATTTTTTGATTCGCGAATTGGTATCTCCGCTGCCAACGCAGCACCGAGCAAAATACTCACAACTGCTACGATCACACGATGATACATTTCTAAACTGCGTGTATCGATTGATCGTGAATCTCTGGATATATATAGCTCGGGTTATCGCTAAATTGCTCACGTTCTATCTTTTCTGATTCTTTGTTCCTCATCCCCACTCGAAAAAATCGAAAAATCGATTTGCCTCTTTTCTCGGTCTCGTGATGATCGTCCTTCTGCTCGTTACTGAGATTTTTTATCAACCTATCCAGCTTCGTACGCGATACATAAACAAGTCACTCCCCTCATGATTGCGATTCGTCGTTATATATCTATTATATACGTCAGACCATTTGAAATTGTCGTCATGGCGAATTATCAAATGAAATTCTATCGATTCTCTTCACAATATACTTCGCGCAATCTTGCTCCGAGTTTCTCATTCAGGGAAGTAATCGCGCAGATAAAAATTCTCATTAGGGACGTTGTAGGGCGACGGTCAAATTGAAATTTTTGTTTTCAGTTTTTCTTACATACAAAATGGTTTGCGAGCCTAATTTCATTAGAAAAAGATGTTACACATTGACTAAAGAACAACGTACTCTAAATTCAAGATTGTCCGACGTAATCTGTATTTGTTATGTACTAAACAAAATTTCGAAATAATTTTACGATCGATTTTTTTGAAAAAATCAATAAAGCTTCTTCGATGTTACATAAAAGTGAATGCAAAGTTTTAAGAGGCTTCACCATTTAGAAATGGAAATATTTAATGTTTCAATTTGGAACTTTTAACACACGCTCGTATGAGAAACTACTGAAAATTGTGATTTTTATGAATAAATATCTCGACTTCTACATGGCGAAACCTCTTGGAATTGCGCGATCTATTAGATATCACTATTCTCTTTGTGTAGAGTAAATGTAGAGGAATTCTATCGATAGAAAATTTAGCAAACAACGTCCTCAATCGAGGAAAATGCTCTTGAGGCCACTGTGTCGTGAAGAACAGAAAAAAAGGCGAATCTAGGAGCAAAAAAAAGGTCGTGGGTGACGAAACTCTTCGTTTCCCTTGCATCAAGTTTTCTTCGAGATCAACCAATGTATTTGATTCAGCATAATAACTCTTCAGGTTTTATTAGCGACCTAAAAAAAAAAACATAGCAGCAAAATAAAAAGTTGACCAGATTTGTAAAATACTCAGCTTTGCCCTAAATCAGTATATGAGGAAATAGCACGATAAAATCGTTGCGCAGAATGAAAGAGCAGTGAGAGCTTGTCGAGATTGTGCAAATGTTCTCGATCCTCAATCGCAATCGGTATATCGACGTTCCTGTTCCATTTCATAAACAATAATTAATGACCTGTCAATATTACAATCACGAAGATTTAATTATGTCGACCTTGAGATTAACGACGCGAGACTCGATTTCGGGAATCACAACCGGGGCTTCACATCTTTGTTGTGTTGATTTGTTGTGTCATTTTTGAGGAAAGTACAGTTGTACGTATATTTCCGATAAGATATGCTTGGATGATCATTGCGGGTGATTGGAGGCAAATAGCCGGAAACGCAAGAATCTGTTAGCACAATCTTTCAACCTGTTCGGAGATCGATTTGTTTTTCAATTTTTAACATTCATCCGAGAGAACTTTAGCAAAGAAACTTGGCATTTACATTTCACGTGCTCGCAGAGAATATTGGTGACAAAACTTCGTGAACGAAGCTTCAGGATGAAAATACAATCGTACGAGTTCCACGCTCGCGACACGCGTCAAGTTCATGGGCAGATCGATGGAAATGATAATTGCACAATAGATGCATCGAACGACGCATCAAGTGTAGGGTCAAGGTATGAAGTATCATCGTGCAGAGCGTTAATCGATTTCCGCAGTATCTTCGATTTTTCATGCTCTTTATTATCTTGACATATTTATTTCAATAGGTTTGTCTTTTTTTTTCTTTTTTTTTTTATTATAGTATATCACAACATTATATAGAGATCGAACTTTAGGTAGAATCATTTCGCTTGGCGAACTGACGGGAAGTCGTTTTTGTTTGTTCGTATCGGATCGTAAGATAATCGCGTATTTCTGAGTCATTCACGTTGACACTGACTTTCGTATTTTTTGTTTGTTTTTATCGTCATTCGTCTTTTCGTTGTTTCTCCGATGCGAAATTTTCTCGCACACCGATCACATAGAGATCATCGTTTGAACAGTCATTACAATGATGTTTACCGTCGTTTGAATCTGTCAGCATCTTAAGGAGGACACAAACACGTTACAGGCAGAAAGCATTTCTTTTTTCTTCCACTGTTTTTTACAGTTACAACGAATACGTGAATTTTTTTAAACGCATCTTCTCGTCTCGCTCGAGGCTACGATTAACAAAGATAGAAATTAGATCGTCAACAGTCGGAACAATAATTACATGAACATCAACAGCGTTGGTTTCTTTTTTCGAGATTGTTGGATAACGATTGTTCGATAACTATTTTGGACACTCGATGCCATGGAGTAGCGCAGCAACTACAGATTGTTGCAATCGTGGATTCTCAGGAATCTCGAAAACAATATCGTTGAGTAGTTTTCCGATCGAACTCTCTCTCCGTTCCTGAGAATCTTTGCGCCATTTCTTTTGCTTTCATCCAACAATTGTTAATGTTTTATTTTCCGTTGATTACCAGATTTGTGGTAACAACAACGATATCGAGTTATGACCACGAACGAAATTACACAGTTGTAGTTGCTAATGATGCGGATCGAGGAATCTCCGACCCGATGGGAGCGTATCTTATCCGAGAAATTAGTTAACACGCAATATACATTAATCGTTACCCAGGATTCCTCTCTCCAAGGCTGATCAATGGTGGTATTTTGTAAAATTTATATATGTATGTATATATATATATTTTTTTTCATAATTATATGCCCACAATACATTTATAGACGATAGATTTGTTTTTTGATCACATACATATAAATATATCCCTGACACTTATGCATTCGAGCTGCACATAACATTAAATAATAAAATATTACGAACCAACGCAAGGCTCTTGCGATGGTTTCATTCAATTTTCTTCCTTTCCTCAAAAATGAACCGCGAATAACGGAGAATAACAGGAAAGCATAGAATTCTTTGGCAATTATTAACCCGAGCGTAGTTCGCAGCAGTTTTGTGCGTATTTTTAATTTTCCAATATCGGGGGCTCGTTTTTCTTCAAATAATTCGATTAGTCATTTTTTATAAATAGGAATTTGAAAAAATTAAGTTACACTATCGGGAATTTCATGCTTGAGCGCACCGCGATAAAAAATTAAAAATAACATATTTCCTAAACAATTCCCTTTCTTCAATTTCTTTTCCAAAACTTTCCCCGAAAAGTTGCTCTGCTTGTAAAAATAATTACTATCACGTCCATCGTTTCGAACGAATCAACAATGGAAACGTTTCAGTGAACCACAAGAGGACATTCCTGTTTTGATATACTTGAGGAAAAACATTTAGAGTAATGAAGGCTTGAGTTATGAGTTACAACATGGTTCATTGTCCTTTATGGTGATTCGTATAGTTTATAGAAATCTGTTTCTGCTAAAGTGGATTTGATCATTTGTTGACTTGAAATCAAATTATTTATTTAGGTAGTTCCCATTTTTTGAAAACAGCTGATGCAGAATCCACTAAAGTATCATATCGTCAGTGGCATCACGTTTAGTATTGTCTCAATCGGAAATAAACGCTTGATAAATGCTTAAAAGATAATCGCATTATATTAATTAGTAATGAAACGGAAAAAAAAATGTAATCGATCAACTTGGTACACACTGACCACAAATATGCCATTGAACGGGATTATATATCTTGATGATCTCCACCATTAGTTTTCTTACAACCAGCGAATTGCTTATTGCTTAAACACTGCCGTGTCTGATTGCATATTGTGGCATTGATCCGATCGATTATTCGGAGTTTATACACGTCGACGGAGTATGCAAGCGAGACAATCGGCGTGAGCGTCAATGGGAAACAAAATTGTTCTGATGTTAGAAATTCTTCCGTTGCCTGAGGCAACTCTGCCCGAATGTTAATCAAGTTCGTCGAAATGAAATTCTGTTCGGTAGAGTCTACGAAAAATCCTGATGATTTCAATTTTCTTAAGTAATTAAAATAAAAACCGAATCTACATCGTGCAGTCAAATGCATCCTGCTTTTTTTTTTCAAGGGTCTCTATCCGCTTTTTCTCGTCCATTGGGAATTGATAACAATTGATAAAATTCTCATTGAAAACTAGAAATATTTTTCTCAACCAACGAAAAGTTTGCTGTGAAAAAATGTTTGCGCATTAATGTGCAAAGCGTTTGCAGTGCATAATTGATTTTTCATAACACTGAAAATCTGTTTAGAAATCAACGTTTCGAAATTTTCTTGAAAAGTTCCAATGAATTCGTGACAAGTGGGCGTTGGATTGTAAATAATAAAAGTTTGTTGAGGAGCCCAAAGCGAGGCCCAAAGTATCGGGAAAGCCTTCGATAATACCCTCGGGTATTATTTTGATTCTATACATTTGAAATATAATAAAATGAACAACACCGAGTGCATGAAATCAATAATAATGCAAGCGCGAATTACGAAGGCTACATTCTCACGATTTACGATATTGGCAATGTCTTCAAAGCGTGTCATTTAAAGTGAGCGCAACACATACACGCACACATGCACACGTACAATTTCTCGTCGTAATAGTGAAATTGAATTCCTTTCTCCGTAAGATTCGTTCCAAGGCGAGACGCGCACCGGCAGTCCGATTATTTATTTATTTATTTTAATTGTTTATTTCATTGGCTCAATCGTACAGTATCAAATATAGAATTCGAGTATCTTCGACTACGTGATATTAAAGTACATATGTTTGTGAATCTCTAGATGGATATGCTTCGCAATTAATTTAGAGAGTTCGAAACCAACACGCCCGCGAATCAGGCGTTTCTCTTCGACTTTGGTTGGTGGCACAAATTTTGACCCTAGAACGGTAACCTGGGGTCAAAAACGACCGCAGGCAACTTCAAATTCCGTTTTTTATCGTTTAACCGCATTTTTGACTAATTTTTCGACTTTGATCAAAATTGCTCCTGGGCTCATGTGATTCTGCATTGAAAAACGAAAAGAATGAGCCCAAGTTGAAATCTTTTCGTTGAATTTTAACGGAGACACGAATTTTTCAAAATTGGGTCCATTCATGACCCCACGTCACCGGAATAGGTAACAGAAAAAATAAGGTTACCGTTCTAGGGTTAAGAAGCATATTTGTTTCTTTTTTTTCGTATCTTTTGACACAGAAAATGAAAAGGGGAAGTTGGGCTCGTTTGAGTTTTAACTTTGCAGATCGATAATGAGCGATGGAATGGAAAAAATGTGACTAAGTTTTTTGTACCTCGAGAGAAAATTCAGAATTTGTGAGTTTTGTAAAGCCAGACTAAATCCGGTCGACCTTCTTGTTTCAGAACAAATCTTATGTAAAGCCCACCCAATATTTCGTTGGGCTGAACCTGACGGATTTCTGGAAATTCATCTTCACGAACTATCATCGGTGGTGCCTGAGGCAATGGATCTTTCGAGAGAAGATTCGAGTCGATGTTCGTGTCATTACGTTCAATGATCGCTGTCGTTGTCATCGTCGTATTGGTCGGTGTGGTTGGCATCGAAGTCGCAGTCCTGATTTTTGTCGTCAACGTCGATGTTGATATTGTTGGCGCTTCCGGTGTCCTCGCCTTTTCCGGCCTTTTCTCCGGAGTCGTAGCGCTTCCTACGACCCGTTCCATCTCTGCGGATGTGTCGTCCGCAACGGCCACCGTCAAGGTGGCCGGGGCCGCAGGTTAGTTGCTTCCAGAATGCTGCTTCTGGTCCGAACCGACATCGCTTCCTGACGAGCTCAATGTCGTATTGCTGCCGTAAGGATCAAGCGACGATTGCACAGACATACTTCGTCCCTGACTCCTCACTCTGTAGGGGGAGAGCTTTCCGGGGTCGACACTGTTCGGGTCTGCCTGCAACAATTCATTGGTCAAGTCACTTCCGTTGCGAGGTCAACGGAAATTACACACAACAACAAAAAGAAACGGAAATGTCGCAACAAAACTTTCCCAGGCTCTGCTTCCTCAAGATGCTGAAGATGCACGATGCTCAAAGCTTCCTCTGCGTGAGGAAGCCAAAATAGCAAATATAGTTCCTCATAGAGGAAGATTCGAGCATGGTGCTTGAGGAAGCAATTTCTAAATTTTAATTTGTAGCGTTTTCTGTGTGATTTACGATCATTCATTAATGCTGAACGCCAAACGCACATAAAGGTGATAATCGTAAAATAAATACATGCAGACTCGAGACACGCACCTGATAGGCGACAGCGATAACCATTGTTCTTTCCGGAACCAATTGAAGAGGACGAACTTCGTTCATAAGAACCCTCGTAGGAATCTTATGAAACTGTATGAACTCTAAGAAATTGCCGAGGACGTCTTTCAAATTATCGTTTTCGTTGTTGTCGCAATATTTTTTGCTCCACATGAGAGCAGCCTGTAAAATGTACGAGAAACTACTATCAAATAAATATTCATCAACTCCGTGATTATTTTTTCTCAATAGGAAAGCCATCGCGTTGTTTTGTTTTTCCTTTCATAAGATTTTACCTGAAACTTGGTAAACTCGTCAGCGCGCAATTCTTCTCTACGCAAAATCAGTCGTACAACGTGCTGAGGCAATCGAGTGAAGGAACCAAGATTGAGAACCTCGTTACCATGTTCATCAACGAATTCCAGAACCTTCGATAGAGAAAAAAAAACGATTCATACGTGAAACATTTGAGCTGCGATGAAAAACTACTCGTTTCGTTAATCTCGATGATTGATACGACTCGTGGCCCTGGCATATCGATCGAAATAATCGTGAATTACGATTGACGAGTTTATCTCTATTTGCGCTCGAAAGCATACGATTCAAAAATAGTCAGGGGACGAGCAAAAAACGGGCCAATCGGGATTTCCAGTTTGGCTCCACGTGTCGAGATTACAAATTATTTTCGAAAATAATGACTTTGGCGTCATCACTAAAATCCGGCGTGACTCATCGTCCAACTATTCCTTGTAAAAACTTGCTTAATCTCCATTCACGATCGCGCATGAAATCTCAAAAATACTTAACCTTTTGTACGAGAGACTTTGTACATTTGTATTGTATGTAACGCTCCGCGGATGCCAGCAGAGCACAAACCGTGTCCACTGTTATACAGCATTGCACAAAACCTGCGCAGGCTTTTCTCAGTTCGTCCAAGCCGTAGTAATCCGCGGCATTCATGACACCTGGTCGTTAAGAATTAATCAAATTACTCGTCCACCGTCTGCATTATTTAGCGTGGAAAGTAATTGTTCCAAGAAGACTCTCCAGGGAGACTGAACGTTTTTATCAATTGATAATACTCACCCAGCAAAGTCCTCGGTTGCAATGTCACGCATCCCGTATGAATGTACTCGATCAATTGACGAAAGACATCGGGCTCAAACTCTTCGATAATGAGAGTATGATGTTGATTAACCTGTGGCTAACAGACAGGTATTTTGATCAGTGAATGAAAATTTGGAAGAGAGACATCCACAGTTCACACGTCAAAATTGCTCGATGCCTCATGATAAAACAAATTTTCCTTCTGTCCGTGAAAAATACTTGAATTTTCACAATTGCAATCGACACGTGTTGAGGAAATTACTGCGACTCGATTAATACGAAAAAGGAAACGATCAAAAGTCCCACAAAGTGTCGTCTTCGGAAACATATTCATCGTCGTTCCTTGAAAGAGGAGAGCGAGACACAAGTTTCAATAAATACGACAAAAAGCTTCCTGGATAAAAGGCCCATTGTCTACTCAGCTATTTTCCACACGACATGCACCAATGCTCAATCCACACAATTTCAATATCAATTCAACCCGCCCCGCTCTAGAAGCTGGTGCCAACACAACGATTAAATTAGAAATACCTGAGTCTAGTAGAAAAGGCAAAGTTTGGTCAGACACGCGATCGTGCAATTTACTGCAGTTCAAACTACACCCATCACATTTTTCTTTTACATTCAAGACAGTGCACAAATGAACATGCGCCATCGATTCGATCCCTGCATCAATTTACGAAAATTATGACAACGATTGCACGATAGTTTCACATCTTAATGGAGTTTTGGTTAGAATCTTCAAAGTCACACGGTTTCAGGTGTCAACAGAAATTGCCAATCTCAATCACGATGATGCATAGAATATTTAGTTTTCGATACAACGAAAAAATCAGCGAATCCTCAAAGAGAGAGAAACGAGAAAATGAATGAATTTTTTTCTAATTTGTAACTCGTGCCATTTTTTTTTTAATTCTATGACTTCCGATGTTCACTAAACTATCGACTTGTCTTTCAATCCCTATATTTGGTGTACCATGCAGAGGTCTTTTGTTACTCAAACTAAACGTTTTGTTGGTCCATGAGTTATTAGAGGCAATGGATTGTTGAATTATTATTTTTATTTACTGACAGATCCATTTATACGATCGACATTTACACCAAAATATACCTCGTGTATTGGAGCCAACTGCTGCGTGAACCCTGACCGCTAAGCGATACAACACAAATGCACACTTACTGTATTTATTTAATCGTGTGTATAAAATACTGCGTCGACACTCGTTTTCTATTGAGGAGGTTCATCCGGTTAGAGAATTTCAAAAATTCATGAAAATATTTGCATCAGTTCCGAAAGAATCGGTACCAGATAATCCTCCTCAAAGTTCGAACAACGAGTTCTCAAACGAAAAACCATTAAATCGAATGTATAAAAATTTGATTTCAATTTTTTTTGCAAGCTGTTTGAAATGACTATCGGACCGTGGATCCTTCAGGCCCAACGTCCTTCGAAGCTTTTTCTCTAAAGTTAATTATTTTGCCTGTAGCTAAAAGTTGAACGTAAAGGCAGCCTCGAAAACGCACTGAAAAACGATACGTTATGGATAAATGTACAATGCTCATCGAACTCAAAAATTTCTTCATAATTAGCTCGGTGTTCAGTAAAACTTACGTCAATCATGTGAATTGAAAAACAGCAGCCATTGCCATGCAGAATTTATTGAATAATTCGATCTTGATGTCGAGCGTTATTGCATACTGAGATTAACATCAGTTCGTGTAATAATAATGACAAATTTGATAAATAAAAAAACAACGAGTTATTAAATTTTGACGGTCGATATTATGAAAAAATAACACATAATTTGATCGTGAAATCATCAAACGCGAATCGTCGGATAAAAACATTTAGGGAAGATGAGAAATTACCTGTTGCGCCGAGTTTTGGATGTTGAGCAATGACTCGGAATTTCTTTTCATAAAGAAACGCAATTTCTCACGCGACGGCTGTTCCTTTTTGCGCTGAGGGCTTGGCGCCTGGTACAGCATTTTGTGAAACACCCTGTCGATTATTTTATTTTTATAAGTTTGATAATAATGATAATGTAACCTTATCTGCCATGCACGTTTATGCCACTAACTAAACGAATTTTTTCGCTTCTTCACGAAGATTCGTAGCGTGTGATCCTAAAATTTGGATTTGCCTCTTGAAAAAAAAAAAAATTCTCCATTCATAAACGAAGCTTGAAGGAACGGTACACGAACCTACTTCTGGCCGCGAGAACAGCTTTCACAGCACACACAGGTTCTCTGGTATCGCCGACCAGGAACGTCACATCACAGAGCTCTGGCATACTCGCCAGGAACTTCATGTCCTCGGCGAGGCCAGCCCTGTTCTCGAAGGTCGAATAATCCGGCTCATCAGCAACCCCCATCACGCCCAATCCAACCCCCGATCCGGAAGCCTCCGGCATCGAGCTCGACTCTCTCTATTCAGTCGATAACGTACGAAGCAAAAAATACAAATTTCTCTCCAGCTATTTTTCGTGTTTTACTGTTTTTCCTCGACGGGGCAATTTTAAAATCATGAATAACGGAGACTAAGTAATAGAAAAATAATAATTTAGTTAATTGACATATTTGACAAAAAGAAACACAATAATTTCGAGTCAAAGGAAAGGAGAAGTCTGAGAAAAAATAATAAAGTGTGTCATTTGCGAATTTACCTGTTGCTCGAACCCCGGAGCCTTCTCGCTCGCCGGGCTGCTCTTGCCTCGAAAAAACACTTTTACAACGTCTTTTCTAAGCTCTGTTTTAATTTAATATCGTTGGCTCTACTGGACTGAACATTTTTTCACGAATTAAAAATTTCAAGCAACACCATCGTGTCATATCATTTTCAAACCTTGAAATCAAATTCTTCGTGTATTCGTTTGAAAAATCAATAAATTCGTTTCGTTAACGATATCACTCGCGACTGATTTATCGTTGGCAGAACACACCCCGGAATAGCTTTGGAATTGCACGATAACTCGGGCGTGGATCGAAGTATCACACGATGTAGAGCCCCGCACTCTTCCAGCTGTTGCCCCCGACTCTCCAACCCAAAACCCAAAGCCCCTCGAGAGATATAAACAAATATCTATCCACAAAGTCGCTGTTGACCAAACCAGACGCCCCTGATAGCTGACTATGATAATTTTAGGGTCATAACACGAACGAATCTCGTGTGCTGCCCGAGCAACGAAACGCCAGCCACTCTGAGCTTGTGCACTCCGACTGGGAAGATATTCCGTTCCCTCGACAGTGAAAGCTCCCAACGCACGCGCACTGAGGTAACTTCCCGAGCACCATCCTCTGGTCCAGAACAAGATGACTCGCTAGTTGTTGCTCGTCACGTTCGTTCAGGCCACGAATGTGTCGAATTTAATGAAATCCCAGATCCAAAAGTCTAAAGAATGCTTTCAAAAAATAAAGGAAAAATCTATGAATTTTTCTTACTTTTTAAAACTAAATTTTCATCATCGTGGTTTTTGAATTTCAGTGAAAAATGATTAACGTATGAATAAAAGTTTTGCATACTTTTTTGTTCCTTTTCCCAGCAGGAATTTCATTGCCGAGCTTAGAGAAAAGTCTGGCTAATGGAAATGGGTCAGGGGCTTTCTTGATGGAAGAACTTGGAATTAATTAAATGGACGTTTGGTAGAATCCTGAAAAAAGACTCGTGGCAATCACGTGCTATTTTTTTCTCCTCATCCCCATTAAAAGGAAGGACGAAGCTTCATGAACTTTATTGGGAAATAGTGTCGAGTGACCTTATCAAAAAAGAGAAAGAATTTATCCTACCCATTCAATTGGGACTCGCTTAATATGATGAGGTTTTATTGTCACTGTTCCAATGTGCTGACCATTCAACAGGATAGGAGTTAATCTTTGTTCTCTTCATATGCTCGTATGTTTGTGGTGGAATGGAAACCTGGAAAAGCTCTCTTGGCTCACCAAAGGATGTAGGTCAAGCGCAAAACCGGGGTCTCGAGGCCTTGTAACCATTCATGATTGTACGTAAGCTTACCACCATCCCTGGCTATCTTTCCTGCGTTCGATCGATACCAGCCGGCTGCGCAACAAGTAAAAGCCTTGCCAGGTCCGTGCAAAGATGAGGGCGAAAAAAAAACCGGAAGGTTGTAGTCTCGGGACTCGGAAAATTCTATTTCAATCCTCAGCTGCGTCAGAGCTCCGAAAAAAATTAAAAACCACGTGAATTTTTTTCGAAATAATTGCGAAATGTTTTCCAGCGACATCTGAATGTCCACGAAATTTTTTTTAGTATCGAAATGATCAGCCTCTTTTACATGTAAGCGAATTTTCATTAAAACGAAAAAAAAGGAATTATTGGAAGATTTTCGAGTCGTAAAAAAAAATATTACCTTGTCAATTTTTTTATGACGATTTGATTATCTGGACAAAACCAATTTTTCCCATAACATTTTTCTCCAATGAATCCTCCAAGGTCTTGGACGATGGTCGTGCTTTTTGAAACCCTCGAAACGATCGCGACGTCTGCGCCATTCAGAGTGTATTTTCTCTAGGGCGGAAACTCGTTCTCGCATGCGCGAGAATAACGAACGATTTCATTTTTGTTTGGGCGAGGAGCCAGCTGGTTTTACGAGTTCACTACAGTTATACATTATTTCATATCCTGCCTGAAATTTCCTGCAAACAACGTCCATGTTTCGTGCCATTAATCAATAATTTTTCCCTAAATTTCTCCTCAAGATTCTCCATTTTATTTTTATTCTCGGTTCCGATTCCAATTATTGACCCAAACTGCCAAATCCATTTCATTGCGAATCCTAACTATTCTACTTTTTTACTAAGCCACTAAAAATCGCAACATAAATTTCGGCAGCACGCTTAAAACCGAAAAAATCAACAGCAAGATTTTACCGACGGAGTTACCAACTAGTGACGTACGGCACCTGCGAGGGAGTTTCTTCCCCAAAGGCGTAAAACGACGTAGACGGTACAAATCGAAACGGATTTCTTTGAATCTAATTCCTCGTAATTCCTCGTAATAATTCATAAAAATAAAACTCGATAAATTCGAGTTGTAGCTTTAAAGTCAAGAGAAACAACGAATTACTCTGTTCAACATAAAACAACATCGATTTATTTAACACAAATGCTTGCACGTTATTATAGAGGTTCATAATAATGACAATAATATTATATAATAATAATGATGATAATAATCATAATCATAATGATGATGATAATAATAATAATAATAGTATTCACATATACATGAAATAAGGCACGTCTGATATTATATTATTAATTAAACGTCGCACACGTAGCCGAATAAACGGTCAAGTTCGACGAATTCATATGTCACTTTCTCTTATGATATGCTACATCCTTAAGAAATGTAGAAAATGTCATATGTATAATTTATGTGGATTATATACACATATATGAATATTCATTTTTATAAATGTCTTTTGTTTTTTGTTTTTTTTTTTTTTTCGCGTGTGTAATCATATTTTTCCTCTCAGACTTACTAACGAAAGAATTTTATTCCTCTATGTTCCAGTTGGGAACAGACGCATTCGAGTTCGCCAAACATTTTTGCATTCCAATCACACATCGTTGATTCACATACTTTAATTTCTCGGTCTCTCGCTCTCTCTCTCTCTCTCTTTACGACAGTGATAATTCGACGATAATAGTTATAATCTCTCGTTTATAATTGGATTTGAAAATCACTAGTTTTTGTTGTTGCGTAGTTCCTAGTTAAGCACTCGCCTTTTTCTCGCACGCCTAATCCCTAGTTCCACGATGATGCCGCATGTTGTTAAATCAACGGACAATTGTATTATTTTTATTTGAAATAAAATGACAAATTATGAAATAAAATGCATCGAATTAAAAGCTATTGGCACACGTGAAGTCGTAGATTCGGGCGTTTCTCTTCGATACACGACTCGCTGAGTTTTTTCAAATGAATTTAAAGAACACGTGAAAAGAAATCAATAGAGAGTCGTGTACCGAACTGGTTCGTTGGACGCGAACTGAATTTGCGAATTCATTCTAGTGCTAATTGGCTGCGCGATGCGTTGTCAGAATTATTTCTATTATAAACGTTCTCGCATGGGTCGCTTCTGTGTCCCGTTGACACTAATTTCTCACTAACGTTTCCAGGGCTTTTTCAACCTTCAAGCAATTTTTTTGACGCTGTTTTCAAACGTTAGTTGATATTTTTCGTTCGTCTACTAAAAGATTATGGGAAATGAAAAATATTGAAACGCATCGCGCGGGTTTTCTTGGAACATTACATTGTCTTTGTATTTTTTTTCTTTCCCTAGCTCATCGTGTCTTAGTAATATATTGAATGAACTGGCGTCAAGTAATGTATACGTCTATGTACGATATTATTTTACACGAATGTACAAAATCTGGCTTCGGAATGTGTCGCTCACACTCGTTAATTTTCACATTTTTCTTTCTTCCTTAAACATCCTTTTCTTACGTTTTATTACGGAGTAAAAAAAGCGTCTCGTTTCTAGCGTCACTTTTGCAGTGAGTGTTTGAAGCGAAAAACAAACGTTTGGATAGATTCGAACGTATTTGTAAAAATTGGAATGCTAAAGATCGTCCCAGCTCGCTATGAAAATAATTCCCATTCGATGATATTTCGGTTTGAATAAAAATGAAGAAAAAAAAATCATTTCTCGTCGACAAAGATTAAAATGACAAAATAATTCTAAAAAAGGGCGGAAATACTTGGATGAAATCTTGAATACATTTCGGATTATAAACGTCTTAGAATCTAAACGAAATGTGGAAGAAATATGGACAATAAATACATCTTCCCTCCCCCATTTTGTGTCCTTTCGTATTTACAACATTCGATAGTTATCTCTCCACTCACCCCGTGAATTTGGCATTGCGAATTCTCACGAGCTTATTTTTATTTGGAAACAGAATTTAACATTGAAACACAAAATCCAACCAACAAATCCGCTCAATCGTCCACGATTGGCAGTGACAGCACGATATTTTTCTCTTCGCCCTTCAACGAGGCAAACAAAAAAACAAATAGATATGTATAACGTTTGAATCCCTATTCTAAATCTCAATGTGATTGAATTTTCGTCTCTTTTTTCACGGCTAAACTTCGGCTCTCCAATGGACTCAGATGTATAAACGAAACCTCGATTTTTCACGTCGTTCCTTATCATAATTCTTATCGTTTACAGAAATTCAATATTCTGTGCGTATGAGCAAAGCACGACGTAAATATTTTCACTGTTGATAATGAAAACGTCTCGTTACTAATAAAAACTTGATTCCATTCGATTTTAACGTCTCGTATTTATTAAAAATGTAAAACAATGATTTTTCATTAATTTTCCGAAGAAAACAAAACATTTTTATAGATTTTTTTGAATTAAATAAATTAATTGCTACAACGAACGACTCCGACGAATTCCGGTCGAAAATAAATTCTTTTCTAACGAATAACGAATTCAATGATAAATAATTCACACGCAAAGAGACCTTTTTTTCTGTTCGTTATCTCAGTGACGAGAGGTTTCCATTGGACACGAGAATCTTCAGGGATTTTAGTGCCTTTTCGAGCGATATAAAAATAAAACGAAAATCTACCTCGAGGAAGTTAGCCCATAATTACTTTTGGAGTTAGCCCGCGATACTTGGAAGGCAAGAACGAGAAGACTCCTCCTTTAAAACCATTGAGACAAATATTCGTATAATATTTTGGAATGGAATCTTCCTCACGTTGGAAACTTGAATCCTAACAGACTGGCATACACAGTAAAGTTTCGTATATATGTGCCAGAAGATATTATTGAAGTTGAGAGGTCGGAAAAAACATCGATTTCCATCCTCGAACTACGACTTGATACATATATACAATGTATATAATGTAAACCATGACATATAATGTTGATATGCATATAAAACGTCGTTGGAGGACTTTGCTCGCTGACTCGACAATATCCGATCCAGAGAACCGAATTCAAGACTGATCTTTACGATGGATTTTTTAAATAACGTATCAAAATAATGATACGGAAGGAATATAATCAGTTTGCGGTCGGATATCGAGAAATTTTCATCGGTTTATCTCAAATTTGCGCAGATTCTTGAGTCGTTACTTTAAACTCCCATTTCCCAACGATTTTCAATTCCAATTTACGTTGTAACGTTCACCGAATATTCTCACAAACGTCGCCATTGATATACCACGTTTACCATCAACGCACTATTCCAACGACCTATCTCGCCTCTATCAACCCATCAAAATGTTCGTTTATGGAGATATAACGTCGATCGGTTAACCACCAAGCTCCCTCCTTATCGTTATCACCATTTTGGTTTATCTGATGATGCGAGAAAACGCTATATCACAGCTTCGATGGATCGTAATTCTCGAACGACCATTTCTGTCTCAGCGACGAAGACGTACATTCCTCCATCAACAAACGCTGCTTGCTCTCCGTTATTGCCAGACACTTGTCACTGCTCCCATGCCTTATTTGTTTCGTCTGAAAATATACAACATTTTTTTCATTCCTTAAACTCGTCAGAGTATTCTTATGAATTCTAGAGCAAAATTTGTTTTTCCGTCACTAATTATTTCCACTGCTACCCTTAACGTATTATAATCACAAAACGACTCCATTTAGCATTCTTTCTAAATTTTTTATAAACGTTCCGTGCACCAAAATTAACAGTTTTCTTCTCTAGAGAAAAATTTTCTGACGTTAAGAATTTGAGATATTTAATTTCCCATTCGAATGCGTGTAAATTCAAGTCGCCTGCCTTTTGTTTTTTTCTTGCAACTTTCTAACGAAACGTGACTTCAATTTAAACGCGTTTGGATGGGAAAAAAAATGGAAATTAAATATCTCAATTCTAAACGCCAGAAAAATTTTCTCCACAGGAGAAAACAGTTGGTTTTGGTGCCAAGAACGTTTGCGCAAAATTTTTGAACCCTATGTTAATCTTTCCGTGATAGTAATACCTTAAGCGACCCTGCAACAAAGGTTTTTATTCCAACGCGTAAATAGGATCGATTTTGAAGCAGCGGAAAAAAAAACAGTGAATTCCCGATAGATGGCGAATACTGCCTCATTCGGAGCCAGGAATATTATGAATTCACACCGAAAGTCGATCGACGTCTCGAATTCTCTCCGAGTGACCACGGAATGTTGAGGAAATATTCGCACAAGCACTAACGCGTCAGTAATTCCTTCAGTCGTGCCACTGATAATTTTCACAGTCATTTTTTTAGTTCATTTCTTTTCCACTGCCCATTATGAAATTTTGGAATAATGATAATTTACCTGAGAATTATAAATCCAGTGTTGATTGCCCTTGCTTCCGTGGCAGGGATAAAGTATGACGTCTGTTCCACTGTAATCCAGGCAGGATTCGTCTCTACGAATTTCTCCAGTTTTGCTCAGCATCCAGTACTAGAGAGAACAAAATACAATTGTTGTTAAAACATGAAATCTAGGGATTCAAGTGCCTTATAAAGTGGAGGACAGTTCTGGCATGTTTCCTGAGAAAAGGGGAATTCCACGAGGTATTTGAAAAAAGTATTAAATTTAGCAAAAGTTATGTACAAAGTTGGAGTGGAATTTATAAAATAAAATCAAAGGGTCAGCGAAGTTCGTATTTGTCCGGGAAAAATATATGCCTCGAATATTTATTCTCAAACAAAGCACTTTAAATGTAAAGCAGAAGCTTTTTTATTGGCAGTATTTTGCTTAATATTCCGCGAATTTGGAATTCATTTTTTTCAAAGAAGTTGCTGCACCAGATACAACGAAATTTTATGATTTTGAAAGTTTTTGATAAAGACTGAATTCAGCAGAAGAGAAGACCAAAAATTTCGGAGAATATTCTCGGTTATCGAAAATTTTCCAGCAGCACGATCTAGTTTATACTCTGAAAAGTAATTTCCGGCCAGGAAAACGAGGGGAAATTATTCGCGGTTTCGAGCAAAGTCCTCTCTCAATGGAACGTAATTTTTAATTAACGGTAATTACGCGAAGTCGAATGGATGAGTATTGGGCGTCAATAAATTCAGACCGGAGATAATGTGAATTAAGGTAATGTCCGATCAGTGGTTTACCATCGAATGATAATCACCAATAATAAGATTCATCTCGGACGAGAACGTGCCAGAAATATCTTCTTAATAAATCATTATGTAATTAATTTGTCGTCCTTAAAATTACAAAAGCAGAACAAGCAGCAATTCGCACGAATTTCATTTGAAAAGTCATCAGAAAATAGGCGAAAGAAAAGTTGTGATTCCCAATTACGTAATGGAGAAATTATGTCATTATCGGATTGTGATCAATCGGATTTAAAAGTCTTGTTTAATTAAGCAGACTTTAATGAAAGCTAATTGAATGACTTTTCAATTAAAATGTGCAAGTTTCTTGGCTAAGCAATTTATTCATCAGGACGTAACAAGGGAAGCAGGTTCGATAGGATTCCGTGCAATTTCTGGCTTTTATTAAATTCTCATCCATTAAAGCTTAAGCGCTCGGGTTAATTTTTCCTTTGAAGCGTTTCAAAGCGGGAATATCATAAAATATTTTACATAAAACCACAATCACCATTAAGCATAAAAATTCATCGTGGTTGAAAACTATTTTACGTAAAATTAAAAATTCTTTTTCATCAAATCAAGAAATATTATGGACCCAGTGTTGAACTTGACAATTTCAAAATTTTGAGTATTCAGAAACGTTAGTATTGAATAGGGAATCATGGTTTTTTTTGCTTTCTAGACTACGGCAGTTTTTCATTCGAGATTTGTTATTGCAGAGTCCCAGGGAGGAAGCGTACGGCTCGACACTTACGATCGGAATATTTGTCAACGGAGTTTAGGGAATTTCTCCGCATGACGTTCAGCTTTTTATTGCCTGTTCAATAATGTCTACGTCATTCGAGTCAAGGAAAATTTCCATTGAAGAAAATATCCTCGGGATTCGTGTACCTGAGTGCCGATCGCGACTATTTGAGATTCCCGGCATTTATTGGATTTTGTAAAATCCGTTCTGATAGAATTTTCTTATTCCCGAAATAAGATTTAAAAAAACGGTGGGAATGATTTATCACGTTCTTGGTCTCTTTGCAAAAAGAGCCAATGATTAAGCTTCAGTTTTCGTTTGAAAATGACGGTGCTCCCCTTTATTTAAATAACACAAGCCCATCGGTTTCTTTTGCGGATTTCAAAGCATGAAATTTCGTTGAAAAAAGAAAAGTTGCGTGGGCGAAAAATCGGGGACATAGAAACTTCGTGAGATAAGTGGGTTTATTTCCAAGAGGGGGAAAAGCTTGTTTGTGGTTTTTAGCGGACTTGAATTTTGTCGTTTTTTAGTGACCGTCGAGACCAGCGTCATTTTCTTCCTGTATGTTGGCGTACGCCTAAAAGAGTAATTACCGCGAACGAAAGCTTAATTGCAAGAGTAAATACGCAAATTAAAGCGGTGCTTTGACTGAAGAGAGCGAGACGCACAGACGATTAGTACAGAGACATATGTGTGTGCGCAACTCGGGGACTGATTGCGTTTTTGTACGCAACTAGTTACCTGCAATTATCGCAAATGTGAGTACATAGAAAGGGACGTAGAATGTGCAAACGGGACAGAAACTCGCCAACGCACCACTCTCAACCTCCACATGCGTCTCTGATGAGGTAACCGGAAACCGAGAGTGTGTAAATCTGACAAGTACAGAGTTTCCAGCACAGACGAACAATTCAATTCTTCTCTAGCATCCGACAAAGTTACGTTTACAATATTTCGCTGAAGCTCTCTCGACGCGACCTAATGGCTCATTAACGATTGTCCCGGTGACAGAAAAAAACTACAAAGGACGTTGATTGTGATCAAATTTGTCAGGTAGTTCAGCAGGCAAAAGAACGACGCGATGTTACAGCTGTAAATCACGAAGAATTCCTTCCCGGCTGTATAATTCACGATTTTTTCTTTCGAACATAAATATTGCAAAAGTTATGATATGAAGAGAAATATTTTTAATTAGCCACGAAACGGAAATTTACGGTTCTAGGGAAAATATGCACTTGAAGGGATACAAATGAAGTTTGAAGGGCGTTCGTCCGGAGCTTTTTCTACCGCGAGAGCAGCCTGAGGAAAATATTGAAATAATTAGCGCGATGGACATCCAAAAAAAGTGTTGCCCTTTTTTTTATGGAAAAAAAATTCAATTAACGTTGATCGCGGTTAGAATTTCGATCAATAATGAAAACTAAAACTTTTCTGCCAACGTTCGTTACGTCATTTTGCTTCTACGAAAATTAACAAATTTGATTGCAAACAGTAGGAGATTGGAGAGTTCAAAGTTTGTCAGCATGACACAGGACACATATTTCGTTAGTACAACGAATGTATCCCGCAGCCGAGCAGTGCAACTCAACCCTATCCCAGAGAGTTGACTAATTTTCAAACTTCAGGCTGTGTACTTTGCTATTCATGGATCGTCATTATTCATGTGGCGTTAGGGCTTGAAAATTTGTTGCCATTCAATTCGAGAATCTCGAACAACTACGTATTTCGAGAAACTTGTCATTGCTCAATATTGAAATTTCAGATGAATTTATTGACTGCGTTGTGTCGAATATTGGAATTGAAATTCTAGGGGGACGATTGAACAATTGTTTCAAATCCGAGAGCACGATTTTTGGAGTAAAAAAGAAATAAACAGAAAAATTCACTACAATTACTCCGAAAAGCTATCGTTGCAGAACGATTGAAACGCATCGAGCAAGAAACCGATGAGTTAAGTTATTGGAGTCTACACCCAAAGCCTTGAACCTTTTAGAGTTGCAGGATGAAATGAGAGAATTAACGGAAAACTTGACACCAACTAAACCCGGAGTTATTGGAATCGCGTTAAACGAATTTATTTGTTTAATTGGCTTTCTTAGTCGTTTTGTATTTTCTCGAACGTGCAACCGTGCGTATACCTGATTGCCGCCTTGACGGTGACAAGGCCACAGGCCAACCGGCTGGTGCAGGTCTTCCGGTTTTCCTGGGGAGTCTATACACACGTCGCTATCGAGTTGTCTTATCTGCGTTAAAATTCATCAAGAATTTACCGATTTTGTACGACAACAGTTTCTCTTTATCTTCGCCAATCAAGCACATTCTTTTTCACAATAAAATCACATAAATCATCGAGACGATCGTTTACATCGACGTATCGCGATCTTACGTCCTTCCGTTTTGTCTTCCCCCCTGGGACGACAAAGTCACGTCAACATTAAAACAAACTCTGGCAAACAACGCGAAAGTTGTTGGCGAAATCGATTCTCTTTACAATCGTCACAGAGAAAAAAATTACGTACTTCTCGAGCGTCTTGTCTGTGCATATTATTTACAACAACGACCAACAAGATTATTCTAAAAATGTACAAATTGTGCTCAAGAGTTGGTTTTTTCAGGACGCAATTTTTTTCTGTGCAAAAACTCAAATGTTAGGCTGTACAAAATTAGGCTAGCTCGAAAAAATAAAAGCGTATGAAAATACAATGACGAAAAAAATGGAAAAATTGTGAACTCATTCAAGCCATCGAGCAATAAATATTCAATTGATGAATCGACAAATAATGAGGTTCTGATGAATATTTGGCTGATGGAATACACAATATTTCATCGTGTATAAAAATAGCAGACACGGAGACACGGGCAGGCACATTGAACAATGAAAATGATGGAATTTCGTAGCGGGTTTAGTGTCGGACAGCCTGTAATTTTGGATGAGCAGCGTCATTTCTTTTGGTGCTTTCGATTGTTCTATTTCTTTTGATCGATCTACCTGGTTGCCGCCCTGTCGATGGCAAGGATAGAGCCCGGCTGGTTTGTGCAAGTCAGCCTTGCGAGCCGGTGAGTCCAGACACGTGTTTCCTCCCTCGCCCAGATTGCGAACCTGTCGTGGTTAGTTTTCATTGGTTTTGGTTAGTACAACTTGGTCAATTGATAGTGCATCATGAATTATCAAACGGGATCGATATAAATTCAAAAATAAACGTCCGCTGTTACGTTAAATACAAAGAAGAGTCTGTCGCTCAATCTGTCGATCTTTCCAAATTAAACCAGCGTGGAAATTGATTGAAAAACCATCATTTTTCCGAGTGACATTTTTCGATACCAGACGAGGATCAGCTCCGCCGTGCTCTCCTGTCACCTGGAAGACTCGATCAATCGAAAAAATGTGTATAAATTAAAAAAAAAACAAAGCGAAGATAAACTGCAGGATTATCGGAGACGTGCATTCAATTTGTTCAGCAACTCGGACGTCTGTCTGCTCATACAATGAAAAGGCTCGACCATGACGGAGCGATACATAGACAGTAGTTCGAGGACGTTACGAATTTGATTTTTTTTTTTTCAAACACTCTACTCCAGAATTTTTCTAGTCCCCGTATTTGGAGCACTGCCCGAGGGTGAACGCGAGATCCTGTCACATGGGTTGTCTCTTTGGACGTATGTAAAACTGGAGCACGCGCAAATATCATATTCTCTAGTGAAAAAAAATATTCTCATGGATGGTTGATGAAGAGAGAAAGGAAAGCAGCGATTCTCATGGAGGCTTTTCATAGTAATCGCAGATATTCTGAAAAAATGCTTTTTAATATTATACCGTGGATTTCAAAGCTTCATATTTTTACTGTATCGAGAAGAGGATGGCAATTTAAATTCCCGTTAATAATAAAACGCGTACTCCTCTGATAAATCTTTGATAAAAACTTGGTGCTTGCTGCCTCGAATCCATGCAATAAAAGGCAAATATCCACCGGACAATTACCCAACAAATTTCAATCTGTCTTCTGTCACTTGGCGCAGAAAATTTACGAGCTGCACTCAATTTCGTTGAATTTCGTTCATAATATTGAAACACGAGGATTTTACAGTTTATAACTTCACGTTCCGTCCACGAGACCATGGTTAATGAATAAAAATGAAAATGTTGTAGTCTTGCAACTTTTTTTACAACTTTTGACGAGTTTGCAATAAAAAATACTTGGATGGGGTTTGTAAAAAGTATTTGATTCACTATTGCGAGTAAGCTCGACGAAGCAGGCTTTCAAATTATCATCCTCGTTCTCTATGGGCAATAAATATATATCTGTCGGACAAGAAGTTTGGTCAGCAATCACGATTTCTTTGGTGTCGGAGAAAATTTCGCATTCGTTGCAGTTTGAGAGACTTGGTTCTATCTCTTTTTGCAAACTATCGCAGGAGACGAACTTCTCTTCTCGTTGTCTGCATCGTAGGATAGTCCGCTGCGGAATTGAAATAAAAAACGATGAATGAAAAAAGCCTCTCTCGAAGATTTATGATTCACTACCGGGTTCGCACGCCCAGCTCGAAAAAAAAACTTCCAAACTGCCTGGAGGGACTGGCCTCTGACTCCGGTGCATTATTAGCTGCGGGGGACTTAACGAGAAGAGAGTAGGAAAAAATCTACACACGTATTCACACACGCAAGAATATACGGAGCCTGAAAGTGAAAAAAAAAAAACGAAAATATGGAATGAAAAATATGGTTTATTAAAACGGCACGAAAGCTTTCACCCGCAGATGGATGAGATATAAGTTATGCATAAACAAAAAAGAGGATGAAACGTCCTGCGGAATTCATGGATTTTAAACAGGACTTTTCGCCATCGCTTCGTAATAAATTTACGAAAATTCGTGAATGCTGAATTTTATCTCGAAGTAATTTACGTTCGAACTCGCGTGATTTCCGGCTTCCCACAATTTCCAGCCCTTCGCGGCATGCGGAGTGAATAAAATGGGAGAATCGTTGGAAAATCGTACCAGCAATTAAAAATAAAAATTGGATTCGTATGAATTTTTGTGAAAATTCGATAAATCGCGTTTACCGCGGAAAGACCCGTCGGCGTGTTCGTAAAGAATTAATTGATCCATTGAAGTTGAGAGGTAAAAAATGAACTTCAAAATTACATCGTTATCCGGAAGTGAATGGAGCAAATTGAATTTTCGACAAAAAAAAAGTCCTAATTGGGAGACCCAGTTAATTTCCTCACTGGGTTATTATTTAACGAGGAGCAAAACCTTATAGAGGAAATTAGAAAGGGAAGCAGAGGGGGAGAGTTCAAGGCACATGGAAAGTTGTACTTTCGCTTGAGAGCAAAAGGATGTCGAGAAAAACAAAGAAACGAGAGCGGGGAAGCAAGGAAGAAAGAGAGGAGCTTTCCATGCGGTGCTAACTGTAAATTCCCTCGGGACGGGAGGGTGAAACCTCCCGCGTGATTTACTCGGTAACTGGAAAGAACGGTAGAATATCCGAAATGGCGGATTATAACGGTTGTGAGAAACAAAGATGGAAGGCGCGATAAACACCGGTAGAAAGAGAGGACACGGAGGAGCAAAATAAAAGTGAGGAAAAAAGCGAGTGACGGGAGTTGGAAAATGGGGGTTCAGGAGAAACATAAGTTCCGGTGGGTCAGCGGTACGGCAACGACGAAACGGTTGTTTTTGATGCGGTAGTATGTTGGCTGGAGTTTTCAAAAAAATTTTTTGATGTACGTGCGAAAAAAGTAAGCAAAACGTATATCTCGTTCGCTCGCATTTATTCCCAATATTTCTTTTTTTCGGGCTTTGGGATGTTACGAGTTTTTGCTGTTGCGAACAAAATGAAAGTAAAACTTGTGGCGAGTAAATGAAATAGGGCATTGCCCCCGTAGCGTAGGTAGAGAGCAAACACGATTCGTCCTAAAAAGCATAAAAGAGATTTGCATCAATCCCACATTTTGAAAAAAACACGAGCTTATAAATAACTCTGCCAAATGAAAACCTTCGTGCCATGAGCTCCAGTTCGCGTTCCACATCAAAATTCTCTTTCACGAAAAAGATAACAATTTAAAAAAGCTTCAAAATCGCATTGAAATCTGCATACAATGAATTTCAATCCTCGCTGAATCAGATTCGCCAAGTCCCGCTTCTTTTCGACCCTGTAATTGCCTCTGGAACACTGATAAAAAGCTTCTTCATAAAAGGTTAAGAATTTTCATGTTCTTACCTCGCCGGAAGCAACCGCTTCACCCGGGATGAAAAGCTCCGGATACACGTTGTCGAGATACCACTTGAAGGATTTGCACTTGAGCTTTTTCCTCAGGGCCTTTCGATCGGACACGTCACCGTAATTTCCCTATAAGAATTACGAATAATTAGCAAAAAAAAAAACAAGTAAACTCCAAGTTTTACACCGTCTGCTACGTACGGCTTCCAAAACTAAACTAACGGGCCCTTTCAAATAATAACGATAAGGCTCTCTACGAGAAGGTTCAAGCTACCGATCGAGGGTGTCACGAGTCCAATTTTCTTAAAATTTTTATTACGTTTCGTGGGTCGAAAGCGGCTGGGCCCAAATTAACCCCACGTGACCATAAAGGGGGTCGCATGGGGTTGGAAAAAATAACTCGATACTTTTAGACTTTTGAATTTATGGATCTGCAGTGGGAGAGATGAATTTCTTACGCCTGTGAATTTTATTGGGAAATAATGTTTTTTATCGAGTTGAAAAGTGAAATAAAAATGTGGAGGAAAGTTTTTAGACGATATTTCATGGGAATATCGAGTTTGCGAAATAGAATGGAAAAAAAAAAATAAAAAGTGGAGTTTCGTATGCATACTCACCTTGTCGTGACCTATTCTCTGATAGTAGTACTTGGCGTACTCGTCCAGCCACACTTCGCTCAGCCTTATGCTGTTCCTCTTGAGCACGTTCACGCCGCTTCGCCACTTGTACGGCGAGCGCTTTCTGAAGATGTGTCCCACGTGTGAGCAAGGCACGATTTCAAGAGTACCTGTGTGTGTGTGTCGAGAATAGAGGTAAGAGACCGAGAGGAAGAGTGAAAGCGAGCGAGAGAGAGAGAGAGAGAGAGAGAGAGAGAGAGAGAGAGGGACAGAAAGGTAGTGTGTGGAGGCACATGACGTCAAGGGTTTTCGGAGCAGTTGCTTGTGAATAATAAGCTCTCGGAGAATTTTTCAACTCCGACGCTTCGGAAGCTCACGATTTTCTAGTGGAAAAATATATGCGAGACATTCCATCCCACACACGATACACGAAGGTGGAGTCAAAGTTAAAAAAAAAGTCGCGTTTTCCATGGTTGTGAATTAAATTTTCAAACATTTGCCGAATTCAACATCTTGGAGTTTATTTTTGAAGGAAAAATACTGTCCACAGAAAGCCAGTCGAATTTTCTCCCAAAAATCGTCAAGAAATATTTGATGAATGTTGTCAATATTTTTAATAAATCATTTTCTCCACCTTGGCACGTTTTTTTTTTACTGCTCAAACGTACGATCTACAGCTGTGCACAAAAATGAAGGGGAAAAAAATGCGTACCTCCGCACATCCACGTTTTGAAGGAAAGTTCAAGATTCTCGCCACCCCAGATGTCGAAGCCACTGTCGTAAGTTCCAAGACGTTCGAAGAAAGCACGATCAATGGAAAAAAGACCACCGGCCATGGTTGGCGACCAAACCGGTTCGGCAGAATTCTCGTGCCTCTTTTTCTCACGTTCGGGCACAGCGTGCCAGTTGAACTGATAGATAAACAAAAATCTCATGATAAATGCGATAGGGAACACGTGTTACCAACGAATCGGAAGGATTGAAGAAAAAGTAACGAACGACCATCTATAAAAAGGAAACGAAGACGGATGTAGTGGAAAATGTATAAAAATGCTGTCAATGCAACGAAGAACATTTAATAAATGAAGCTTTGAACTTTCTTTCGTTAAATTTGCATTATTAAGGAACGTTTAAAATATTCGGGAGATTATTTGTTCCAGAAGCTTACGAGGTCGATAAAATATTCAGTTTACATTCACATGATGAAGTTCCGGAAAAAAATGTGTTGGGAACAGCCAGAAGAAAAAAAAGCACAGCAGAGGGAAAAATAAGCAAAAAAATGTTCTTACCTGAAGATTCCAGTCGAACCCACCAACGTTAACACCGCCGGAATCACGCCAGTGATATTCGAGCGTAGTATCGTCAATAACGTCGATAACAGGACATACCACGGTTGTTGGATCCCGTGCAATACGATCGACCAGTGGTTCGAGCCATCCCTCGGTGCACTCGCAATGACTGTCAAGATACGTGAGAACAGGAGCGGTCGCAGCTTCGGCACCAAGGAGACGAGCTCTTATAAGACCCTCTCGCTTCTTCGCTCTTATTATTTTGACTTTCGGATAATTCATCATGTAGTCATCCAGTTGGCGTTTGAGATGAGCTGGAAATTCGTTTAAAAACTTTTATTTATCATTTTTTTCGTGCTGACACGTCTGAAAAGATGCTCAAGAATTTTCCGTAGAACTTTGGCTCTACGTAGACAAAATATTCTAGAAAAAAATCCAATTCGGGGCGATAATATTGAAGTAAGTAGATTTTAATTAAAAGGATTAAGCACAAAATTGCCTGTCGATAAATATAGTCGCAGTAATTAACGAACTGGAGAGATCTCCATTGAAAAAAATTTGGATCGAGCGGAGCACATGTGAATGGCAAATGCGATTGATAATGGAGTTAAAAAATGGTGTAAAGTGTTGGTACGGCGAACTGGTAATGGAGATTTAAAAATGGGAACAATTTCGATCGACATATACGTGTATTGTATTGCGATGTAAAAAACGCGAAGAAAATGAGCATGGTTCGCGAGATGGAGCATACGAATAGCTCGTGTAATGGCGCATGAATATTCGTATGAAATTTTCGTTTGAAATTCATATCCTGGGAATGGTTGGTATGCATAACTGGCGTAGAGGTGGGAATCACGGGAGAGCAGGAGAAAATGATCGACAGAGAGCGAGGGAGGAAGAGGCAACAGAGGGCGAGGGGGAGGAGGTGCGTGAGATGAGAAACACAAGCATGGAGTGTGTGTGTTCACATAGAACAATGAAGGGCTCGACTCTGTCTCGTCCTATCATGGTGTTCCATTACCCAGTCATGTATCGTTATCTATCCGTTACATGCCGTTCGCTCTCCAACGATTCAATCGTTCTCCTATAGTGATACGTCGAACGCGCGTAACATGTATGAATCTATATGTATGCGTTTAATACAATAGAGATCTCATGCTGTTGCTGCTGCTGCTGCTGCTGATATACCGGAAAGCAGCAAAACCCCTTTTTCCAGTGGACTACGAAGTAACAGCAGCGCGAAATGAAAATCATTCTTTATTCAGGCAGTATAACGCGGAATAGGAAAAGAAACGTTCGATACTGTGGCAAGAAACTCCACGGGAACGCGATATTGAGCCAGCAATCGAGTGAATCGAGGGATAATGGTAAAAACTTTAATGCCAACCCCTTTCTTTCGTGATGAAACAATCAGCTTCATCGGATTCTCGTAGCAATGGTTTTTGCGATCAAGCTCACGAGTTCATACAGGAAGACTCAACATTTTTCGTACCACACAGTGTAATATAACATGGAAATTATTTACAACTAGTTGGCACTGAAGGGGTCAACAAGCTTAATATAGAAAGTTGAATTTTTTCTTCAAAATCTTGAAACTTTGATTTTACGAAAATCGCTGCAACTTTTTATGCTACAAACTGGCATTCCAACTGGCGCTCATTATCGTCGATTTCGAATTATGTTTGAATTGGTAGTTATCGATTTGACATTTATCATTATTTTTTAGTAGCTTGTGAACTTTGCAAGTAAAAAATTTACAAAAAATGTGTTTTTTTTGGTTCGGATTCGCAAAAAGAAAAAAATTATCGGAATGCAATACAGCCCTAAACCTATTCTGATTGATGAGCTTCATCCCTGTCGAAGATTCATCAAAATTGGTTCAGTCGAGTTTTATATACATAGCGATAATGTTTTTCGAAGCGATCAACTGATAATGGCAAATTGACGAGATCACTCGTTTATCAAAATTGTTCGTAAATTCATAAAACACGTTAGGCTGGTTCGAAGCTAAAACACTGTATGATTGACGAGGAATTTGTCTCGATCCTGCATGAAAATTGACAAAATTTAAGGAAGATAATAAAAAGCTTCAGCCTGAAAGACATTGATAAGTTTTTGACCCCCCTGTACACGTCTCCATGAACTAATATGATAAAAAAGTTAAAGAACCGAGAGGCGGGGGCGAGTTTTTAAAAGCCGTAGCTAAAAGCTGCCTGTGTACGTGTTTATGAACCTTTTTCCCATTATATATATTCGGTTGGTGTATACACCGCCACCATATCTATGGTAACGACGTTCGTGTAGTTAAAAGACGCAATTTTTTGTGACCTCGTGCTGCGTAGAATATTTAAAACGTTTAACGTATCAAGTAGATTTATCGGACTTTAAAAAGTCGTAGATACGGTTGTTTAATATTTGTATCGTAATAAAAATGTTGGCATCAGCCTCGTATCCAGCGGGGTTGGTTTATCTCGAAAATGAAAAAAAAAGAGACGTCGTAGAGGAAATCTGGGCTGTTTGAGCCGCTCCCTCGGGTGCGGAGTCGCCCACTCGTCGTTTTCAAACATCCTCTTCGCGCGGGCGTGTAATAATCATCGCACTTCTTCTTCACATCGTCGTCCTTCGTGTCTACGAACTTGGAAACTCAATTGGTTCGACTAACTGACACAACTCATCGGGCTGGTCGCTCGGTTGTCATTTAATCAATAAACAAATATTCAAATACGACGCTGCTGGTCGAGTAGTTCGTCTCGCTTTTTTTTCCTATTCTTCTATTTTATTTTTTCATTTCATTATCAAGTTGGATCCTTCGATAAAATATTGGCAGCCGGTGAAGGATGCGAAGGCATGGAAAAAGCAATTTTTTTGCCTCCCTTGAAAAAGATTGTCGAGCCGAGCTTTCAGCTTCGTCATCGATTCTCCAACCGGTCGGCCGGTCTCTCGCTCGCGAGAACGCTCGGTTAATGCCACGCAGCAAGTAGGTCGCGCTACGGAGGCACGTGATAGATCGCGATTAATCGATAACACGCGGAAGGGTGGAGACCAGCCGTTGCAACAAATCACCGACACGAGGATCATTCGGGCATTTGTCTATATGTACCGTTACTAGAAAGTCCGGAAAGTTAACGCTCGTAGGGGGTGATGAGCAACGATACGTACATGGCGAAGCTATAAATATATACATTCACGTACAAGGGGTTCAGGACAGTTATATGCGTGGAAGAGGGACCCTTCGCATGACCCGGAAACAAGCTATTTCGCTAAATTTATAACCTGACATCCTTCAACCTCTCAAATTTCTTTAGCCTCTTTCATCATTTCCAAAAAGGCTTCGTTAGGTCAGAGAGATAAACAAAAATTAATTAACTTACGCATATCGGAGAAATCGTCGACGAGAATAATCTCTTGGATGAGATGATCGGGCGATCTATCGAGGACCGAATGGACAGTTCGTAAAAGCACCGACCACGCCTCATTGTGAAAGCATATGATGACGGCAGTAGCTGGAAGATCCTTACGATAACGACCTGGTTCTTTGCACCTGCGAACAAACAAAAACACGCTCTGTTGATCGATGTAATAAATTAGGGACTCGTTCCATTATTTTCATTATGGCGAACAAAAGGATATTTGTTTCTTTCTTCATCGCTCTTTTTGAGGGCTCGTGGTATCGATTGCTCGAAATAAATGAAGAGCCGCCAATAGACTCGTCCATTAACCGCGCTGATTCGCAGACCTTTCTCTCTAATAGAATAATTCCGTGTCCGGTCGAGTGCCTCGTTTGTTCGATTGTTAACGCACGCGTGTACAATCATAAAAAAACGAATTCATCACCCGTGGACATAGATATACGTGTATGTTTGTGAGGAAACAGCGATGGAGTCTCAGAGCTGTCGATCTTCGTTTCAAACGCCACCACTCACTGATTAATATCGTCCGTAGTCCCTTGAACCCTGCCGACGTTATCTACTGGAGTAGAGGTCCTCGATGAATGGATAATTACTCCGTCTCCGGACATCAATACAAACAGATATTACCCACGTGTCAACGTTGCTCCAGAAATGAGACACGATGCGTTGCTTCTACGAGCTTTGTAGTAAATCAATCGAATTGCCAGGAGTTTCCAAAGCGTCTCATACGAGACGTAACGATTCAGAGAGGATTTTAGGATGATGCTGAAGTTTGCATCGTTGGAATCCAACGAAATTCTGTTTTTTCTTGAGCAGAACTCTCAATTATTATTCAATATTTGGTCTGCGCAATAAAACGATCATCCCCTGCCACCCAAAAACTTAATCGGCACGAAAAATTGCCATAATTTCAAAAATTCAATAAATAATTAATAGATGTAATATTTTTCGTTGACTATCAACGTTGCAACGTTGAGAGTTGTATTTTAGGAATATTCACCGTCGCGAATGATGCTGAATTGCATCGTTGGAATACAATGAACTTCTGTTTTTTCTTTTAGCAGAACTCGTAATTATTATTCACTATTTGATCTGGACAGGGAGACGATCCTCCCGTGCCATCCAAAAACTTAATCGACACGAAAAATTGCCATAATTTCAAAAATTCAATAAATAATTCATAGATCAAATATTTTTCGTTAAATATCAACGTTGCAAACTTCAGTCGTCCGTCAGGAAGATTTTTAACCACTGAGTGAAAAATCGACGTAAATATCATAGAAATATTCCCTTTGCCATGGACAACAGCCAACTATGATACATGGAGGGTTCAATCTGCAGGTCAATGAAGATAGACAGTAGGATTTTTTTTGCACGGCGCAATAGCTACCCCTGTCGAGAAAAACAGGTCACATGCGGTGCCGTAATAGCTGTCACTTTGTTTCGTTCTCGGTATTATACGAGTCTGCTCGTTTACGTCAAACCAAGTCACGTGCAGCATGAAACGAATGGCAAGTAGTACGAGACCGAAATGGTCCGGCGAGAGGTAAGAAATCTGTCGGTTTACGAGTCATCAGGACAACGGAGTGCTGCGGTGTCGTGTGTAATGTGGGGGAATCGCGGACCAAGTTCTGGAGGAAGACAACGAAGCGAAAGGACGAAGAAACGGGATTGACCGGAAGAGGCGATAAGGACGAGGAGTGGAATAAAATGTGATGGGAATTCGAGGATGAGAAAAAAAGATCTGACGGGGAGTGATACTGCTGTCCGGTTTGTGGTCGAACCTGCAACCAGTCGTCGCCGATATCGGTACCTGATTTCGATACCTACAAAACTCACACCCCTCGATGGCCTTTTCGTTGTCCGAGCAAGTGAATATTCCTGTTGAACGCCAATCGAGCGAGAACGAGTGAAACCATCCACTGGGGATTCAGCGAAATGTAGGGAAAAAAAAAATGTATGCAAGGGCTGCGTCCCGTACCAACTGCGGTCGACCCTCTGAAACCCACTTTTTTCTGCTGCACAGTCATTTGACTGTACAACTTTGCTATAGTGGCCATTATCCTACGTGTTTAACGAGTCGCCTCGGATGTTAGTTTTAACGACTGCGAGTACGTTATGCGTTCGTATATCGTCGAGGTCGCGAGCATACTCTCTTTGCCCAGGAATAAAAAATATGAGGGCGCATGCAACATATACGCTGGCCTATTCGTCATCATTCCATATTTATACACTTTGATTCTCTCGGCACTGTTCCGTATAAATATTCACGAGCTCGACGTGTGCCTACAGACTGAATACAAGGAAGCGTGTTACTAAACGTGTTATTCGCTATCTCTAAGATTGTGCCTACTTCTAAAACAGCACCAGGTGAATTATTCTTTCCAACGACTCTGAAGTTTGCAACGTTGATGTTTAACAAAAAATATTTCATCTATTAATTATTTATTGAATTTTGAAAATTGCGATGATTTTTCTTGTCGATTGAGTTTTTGGGTGGCAAGGGAGAATCGTTTTCATGTTCAGACCAAATATTGAATAACAATTACGAGTTCTGCTCAAGAAAAAACAGAATTCCGTTGCATTCCAACGATGCAAACTTCAGCATAATTCTTTCCATGTATTACCACACAACGATAACTCAGCGAGTACGATCTATAAAAAGGTGCTTGAAATAGAAAGCTGAGAAGTAACGCGATTCGAAAAAGTTTTGTTGTTTGCACTGATACGTGTTTGACAAAGTGGATGATTTGCTCAGTCGATACATCTTGCAGTTCCACAAGAAAGGATATCGGCGAGTGGTAGAAAACGAAAAAGTTGGAGGACTCGAAGCAGAGAGCAAAAAAATCAAGTCTGGTCGATATTTTCCGAAGACGAGGATACATTCGGTACTCATCCTTGTATAACTCGAACAAAAGGGTGTCTGCTCGCTCGTTTCGTTAACTCGCCACATTCTTTCTTCTTTTTTCGTTGCTCTGCTTTATTCCTCGTCGCGCTATTGCTTCAGCGTACATTTGGCTTCTCGTTTATCGTCATCACGAGCGAATCGCCCGGCATAGACCGTTTGCTCACGAGTCACCTCTCTTCTCGCAATTCCACGATGTTACACTCTCTTTTTCTCGGATCATAACGTCTTTACGATTTGCAGAAAAGTTGGCTCTATTGTTTCGCGCCGAGTATATCCTCCAGGGAAAAGAAAAAATCGCGAGTTTTTTATGCCCTGGTGATACTTTGTCTCGACTCCGACCCGCTGATAACACCATCGTAAATATCTGTTTATTTTTTCGTCTAGAATTCCTCCGCCTCTTACCACCAGCAGGAGAAATGTGGGATTTGGAGATTTGTACCGGCGGAATGTTTGTTCGCTCTAACTGGAAAATGGATCGTGGAAAATAAGCTCAACAATTCAATTAGCCGCTCACGAGCCCGGAGCCTATACCAACGATGAATCCGTTTCGTGCCCTCGCTGCTACAAGGACTATGTAACGTGCATTATACGATCCGCCCCGGTATTCCGATTACTCTACTGCCGGTGTTACACCTTGGGGAACAGTAAAGGTCCGGCAATTGCCAGACGACACACCAGCGGATTGGCTGACCAGGCTGACTGCATTATGATATACATATCGCTCTTATATTTCTCGGACATATATTCTCTATGCCGTAGAGTACTATTTCATGCAGTTACTATTTGCAAGCGCAAATTTTGTCTCCCATTGATCCCGACAAGTAAAAATTCTGAGCCCACAGGCACACAACCGGATATTCTGAAAGATTAGAGCGCATTACGAATTTCTAAAAGGGAAACTTGCATCAGGTTGGGTTTGATACTTCACCAGAAGCTTCGTTTTCGTAACCTCTGTTATCGTAATTAGTATCTCATTAGGTTTGTTGAGCCTGTAGACCAATTTTTCGACCTGTTACGAAAACAGAGGTATTCGTGGAAGATAAAAATTACACCACAACTCTTCTATTCTGCTCCTCTTCTCTATGTCATAGAGTACTATTTCAGGCAGTTACTATATGCAAGCGAAAATTCTGGTTTCCATTGAGCCCGAGTAGTAAAAATTTCGAGCCCAAAGGCTCACCATCCGATAATCTGAAAGATTAGAGCGCATTACGAATTTCTAATCGAGGAACTTATATCGGGTTGGTTTTGATATATCACCAGGAGCTTCGTTTTCTTAACCTCTGTTATCGTAATTAGCCTCTCATTGGGTTTGTTGAGCCTGTAGACCAATTTTTCGACTCGTTACGAAAACAGAGGTCCCATGGTGTAACCGTGAAAGATAAAAATGACACCGCAACTCCCTTATTCTGCTGGTCGTAGTTTCCACAGTGGAAAAATGATATCCTTGTTACGGTGATGCGTCTGCCATAATTTCCGTTGCTTCAAAAGATGCGGGCAACGCTTTTAAACTTGCGAGCAAGGCTCGGGTCGCGGCAACGCGATAGCTAGGATTAACTAGTTACCAAAGTTTTCACAAACTTCTCTCTCTCTCTCTTTCTCTCTCGCCGCTCTTGCCTTAGTCCACCGAGGCAAAACTTTCAGCCGAGTTGTCAGAATAGATTTTAGTCGCGAGGATCATCGCGTTATAGTTTTCAATCTTTCTGCCCTCGGTAACGGATCCGTTTTCCGCATCTCCATTTTCGAAATTTATTTCAATAATAAAGCTCTTTGTAATGATAACGAGAAAGGCATCCCGAAAGGCACAGGCACTCGGAGTATAAAAAGATATTTCTTGTGAGTGTGGAGCTGTGAGGGGGTGCAACTTTACGATGCTCGAGAAATGGAGCATTAAAAGAGATCGCTTTGAGTCTATTCAGAAACGGCAGTAGAGAAAGCGAGCAGATCGAGCCTGCGACACTACGATGATGGATAGCATTTGCTGGTAATGAGTAAACACCCTAGTTTGCCCTCGTAATGTTTCTAAGGCATTGCTTCTCGAGCCCCTTGCAACGAGCATAAATTCGAGGGAGAAACATTTCAGCCAACTGTGTGCTATATCAGATGGAAGCAACTTCGGGCTTCTTACCCGAATGGATAATGGTTGTGGTTAAGATTACATTATCTCGAGAACGTTCGCACCATTTACCGAGAAGAATACAGGCTGCTGATGTATAGCATCTCTGGCTTGTTAAATTCAACAATACCGAATGAGCACTGCATGAACAGAAGAAGGAAACATTATTATCCATGAGGAAGCCGCTGTTTTATTTGTACAAAATCAAGTGAATACTTAACGCTCGATATTTATTTGCTCATTGGCCTGCGATACGAATTTTTCAACATGCAGGCAATTGTCCAAGAAATTGTGATTTTCAATACAGAAAAGCTGGACATCGTTGTTTCTGTGATGCTGGAGTTTGCGTCGTTGGAATGCAACGAAATTCTTCTTTTTTTTTTCAACAGAACTCGTGATTGCTACCCAAAACCTCAATCGACTAGAAAATTGGCCGCAATTTCCAAAATTCGATTTCGAGGACGATCGATGGAATTTGAGTTCGTCTCCGAAATCAAGGAAAGTCGAAAAACTTTTGAGCAAGTATTGATTCTTGAGTTTGTTTTTTGTTTTTTTAAGCTGAACACACATTTCGTGTGTTCGTGAGAGCATGAAATTTAGCCATCGTTTGAAGAGAGAACTCGTGAAGTTGTGCCAGAATAATAACGACCGACATAATTATCGGCATAGGAAGACAATAGGGCTCGTTAGTCCTTGCAAAGCTATTGCATCATGGAGGCAGTCCAGAGAGTTGGATGTGGAGAGGAAAGGAGTGAGCCTTTGGGGGTTGTAGGAAGTTGTCTCGTCCCGTGTATCTCGGAGGCTTCTTCGTCTCTCGTAGGAGTGGTATTACTTCCTGTTTGGGTAAGAGCCAAGATTCCAGCTGCTTATTGGGCGACTGTTTTCCCGACTATCTGAAGGATCGGCATCATTACTGCCAGCCCGGTATATCACTATGACTGGGTACTCGTGCTTTCACGGATTTTTCGCAAACTCTATAGAGGGAACGACGTTATTACTAGCCCGCGGGAATCAACGATGTGACCGAATGGAATTTTTATCATCCTGCGAATAGCAGAGCCTGCGGCTTCAGCGCTCCTGTTTTTTCGCTCCCTTTCATACAGGAATAAAATTAAATTCCTAGATTCACGATTCGACGAATGTCCAAAGGCAATCTTTGGGCAGGATAGTCACGAGAAGATAAATCGACGATTTGAGCACTGACAGGCCGATAGCTCGTTCACGTTTTGATCGTGTGTATGAAAAAACATAAATCGCACGTGTACACGAGCTCTGTCAAGCGGTGACATAAATAAGAACCCCTTTGGCCGTGGCTACTTAAACGAGGCAGCCAAGGCTATAATTACGGACCACTCAAGCATTATGGCTGGTCCACCTGCCCATAAACCACACGAGGCTAAGTCTGCACGCGCTTGCACAATTTCTTCGTATATACTTATACGCGCTGGGCTAATACACTAACGAAATATGGCGTCAAAGTACCTGAAAACGAGCAGTCGCGATGGACCGAAAGGAAAAGAAAAACAAACAATTCTCCAACAATAGGGTAAACGAGACTGGAGAGTACATCGGACAGTCGTGGATCTCTGGTCCACGAGCGCACACATTGTCCATGAATTAATTGGTCTCGCCTCGTGATTAGTTAGGTCTCTCCTGCGCCCGGAATTATGGCGATCCGACACGGGAAGAGTAACGTGATTAATAACCCAACGGTGGCAACTTTTGCGAAAGCGGAAGATTAATTTCGCGAAGGCCACGAGAGCGAAATGTGTGCGGCAGTTGGGGGAGTCGGAGGAACGGACGTATAACGTGATACGTCCCGTCAAGGCTCTATGTAGGGCTACGCGTTTTAATATGAAGGAAGGTCACCGGTTTGTCTCTTTGTGGAAGGACGAAGGGACGTGGGAAATTCGCAAGGGTAGAATATTCTCTTGATGGTCTTGGACAATCCTTTACCCTCTCTTCCTCATGGGATCTCGTATAATAGCTTTTGTCTCTTGTTCGCAAATACGTACAGTTCGAAAGTGGACTCGGCTGCAGCTGCTTCTACTCTAAATCCACGTGTTTTCATCTCTTGGCCACAGATAGCACTTTTACAAGGACACAAGATCGGCCGGTACGGCGCGATAACGTTGCCCACTTTCTAACCGAAGTGTCCGGTATCCAATTCCCAATTGTACGATATTGCACCCCAGAGAAATAGAACGATACAGGAAAGCAATAAAATTTACGATATGTCCTTTTCCGCTCACCACTGGCAGTGCGTATTCACTATATCGAGCTGTAATATCAACCAACTCCATTTCAATTCCCGATTCGATCCACGTCCACCTATGTCCTCGCTGCCTATCCATACCCTCGCTGCCTATCCAGGATGTCCAACTAAATTTTCACTTCCACAATGTGAGCTGAATTATTTTACACTCTTGATACCACACGGTGTGTTGCTTTCGATGACATTGTTCTAATCCAGTAACACGAGCCCCAGTCGCGAATGAAAACAGCGGCACGTTGTTGCAACGATATTTAATTACCATATGCATCATATGACTGTCTGTCGAGAATTCTATATTATTGTTACCTCGCTGTGTCATCGGACGAGGGAAACCAGCAACAACGTTTTAATCGCAAAAGTCAGTCTGACAAATTAAACGTCGCATACGCGATCAATTTACATAAATCGCAAATTGAGTACGAAATTTTTTTTTTTTTTTATGCACAAATGCTGATTCCGCGATTCATACGATCACGTGGACGAAAGATCGAAATTTAATTTGGATTTCTGACGAACCTCGTTAGAATTTTCTGTAAGTGCTTGTCCAACTATTGACGCAGATTGTCAAAGCGTTTTTGATCACTTTAACAAAAGACTTTCGAGAAACTTTGAAGGAATCTTTTTGAAGGATCTTGCACGCGGAGGGAGAGTTTGGACTTTAAGTTCGACGGTAAAGTTTAGTAAGCTCGTGACATACTTAGTCCTATTAGTTCTTGTATAAATGAATTGATACCAAAAATCGAAGAAACTCGGTTGTTGCAGATCGAAACTTTAAGCAGGAACATCGGAATGAAAATTTACTTACATCTCGTGTGTTTACGTAGTAATCGGAAGATGTTGGTTCGGTTTGAAATTCTTAGAGTTTCAAAGAACATTTGTAATTAGTGAAAATGGAGCTTCCGAGTTTTCGAAGTATCTCGAATTCTGTAGTTTCGAAACTCATCCTAAGCGGATTTTGAATATTGTATTTCAAGGGGAAATTTCACTCGCGAATATAGCACGTCCATCAAAAATTTCAAATTCCAGGGGACAAGCATCGTCAAACTTGAATGCCGTGCACACGTGCGTAAATCCAATAATTTCGTGTTCCAAGCTCTCGGTTGACTGATTAGCTCGTGCGGTCTGTGCCGTAGTTTTTTATCCGATCGTTTTCTACGGATTTCATTGCAATGTGATCGCAGTCTGTCGGGCGTCACGCGAGACCGCGATTTATTTTGTGCCTTACGAGGAGATTCCGAGATCCGAAGAAAAATTAAACCGAAGCCGGGCTGCGAGGTTTATTTTATTTTTTTTTTCTCATTCAGAACCGGGTTTTCAAGTCCTTGGGCTGCACACATACAAAACTATACATTTCACGTTTTTTTCACATCATTACTATTTCCTTTATTCTTAAGGGCATCGTGGCTAACAGTCAAGCAGTGAAGAATCCCTCGTCTCATTGACCTGGTCTCTAATGAGCGCACATACGAGCACCTCAGCTTGAGTGCATCTTCACTCACAAATTCGCCTCTTTTTTTGTACCTTCAGCAATATGAAATTTCTTCGAAGGAACGAACGTGTGCAGTTCGTACAGGTTGAAGAAAAAACGGTTTTTATCTCCGAACTGCCATCCCCCGATGATGCTGCCGAACGATTTTCAACCGAAAAATGACCCAAAAACCCAAAAATACGAAAAGCGTTCAACTTGAGCTCATTATTTTCGTTTTATTACGCAGATTCACGTGAGCCTGAGGCGATTTTTGTTAAAGTCGATAAAATTCGTCAAAAATTAGGTAAAACGATAAAAAACGGGAAAACGAAGGGAAAAAGGTCGCGGGATTTAAATTCGCATCGATTTATTTTCCGCCAGGTTACCGTTTTACAGTTAAGAAAATTTTAATACGCTTTTTCAACGTTTTTCCAATTACATTTTAATTCTTTCGATACGCCGCTTCAAATTTGCAGGAACTTTTGATCGATACTCCACCCCGGAGATCTCCTCAAAGTCAGTAATCGCACTGTCCTTTTATGACAGAAATTCGCTCGAGAATAAGCTGCTCGAATAGATTTTTGGTATTTTGGTTGATGGCGTGAATTTGTTCAAGAAGTTGGTAAAGTTTCGTCAACATGTTTGTCTAAGATAAATTCTGTCGGCGATTGTACCCTCGCATACACTCCTCGAAAGTATAAAACTGAACAAGTTGTTTTTTGTGGAGGGGATGAATTGGAGAGGTATGTTAGCAAAGGAGAAATTTCACTTGTCGCTTGTACTTGGAAGTATGCAACGTCGAGAACAGAAGCTCGTAACAAACGAGCCCTTTCATGGAGCCTTGTGGAAAGCTCTCCTGCCACTGAGCTGTATAAAGCTGCGGTGTATCTCTCTGTAATTAAAACCGGAGGTGTTGAAAAACACACGAGGCTGGTGCCGAGAAACTCGAAGGTACATGCGAGTTATTCACCCTTGGGGTTGACGACGTGGGTACATATAGACTCAAGCAGCGTATACAAATAAGAGACACACGTGGATGAAGACGAAATACTCATCTTCGTTGAACGAGAGGGTAGACCTCGAGCGAGTTTTGAATAAAATCGAATTTCCTTGTTCTGGCAGTTGTAAAAAGTACATTGGAGAAAAAGCAAGCGTGTCTTTTCTGTATTTTTCCAAGATTGTCTGCAACATCTAAACGTGGGCTTCTAGGGCCGGTGGTGAAGGGAAGACGAGCTACCGGAGCTATTCTTCAAGGAATTTTTCTTTATGTCGAAGCATGCCTGGAGGGCGTTCGTGCTCTTGCTATCCCTTTGATATTGCAGATCGACAAAAGCTCGTGCGGTTATCATCGTGCCTCATATTTCACGACAGTTTTCGCATAACCCGTAAAGCTTTTTCGACTATTCGTGACGTTTTCAAATAAAACAAAGGAGCAATACCAAAGCACCGAATACGGAGAAACTTTGAGCTCGTATGTGCACACACGAGTTTTTTACTTTCCCGTAGCTACTACGTACATCAACATTCGAGAGATATTTGTTTTCCAAAGTATCGTGCAAAGGGCTCTTTTTTGTTTGAGTTACCCTCAAAGAGCATCATCGAAAGGATTTACGTTTGAAAAATCTTTTCCTGTCATTCATACTAATCAGGGAACGTGCTCGACGAACGTTTCCGGCTTCATCTTTATTTGCCTTCCCTGCTCGCTTTTTCTCTTCCTTCTTGTCTCGTAGCATTCGAAAGTGTAATTTCCCATGAAGAAGATCTAGTTACGTTTCTATTTCGAACTTCAAACGAGAACATTTTGAGTAGCTACCGTTGGGTGGTTATCGCGGTTCGTTAAGGATGTTGAGTCCCACATCGCAAATGATAAGAAAATTCTGAAAATTTGCCATATTTTTGTATGAAGCATTTAAGAGATCGAATAAAAATTTCACGACGACGAGGAAGCTCGTTATCGAACAATGAACATTAATAAATTAAATGTAATCAACCAATTTTCAAATATCTACAATGCGCTAAAAGCAATGGAAACAAAACCAAGTTTATTCATAAATATTTTTTGTATTCGTTTAAAAAATTGTTCCTAACAAAATGTTAATTTTTTAATAAACGAAATTCCTAACCGTCGTTCAGAATTTTCTCATCATTTTTTATCTATACCTTTGGGATCGATAGAATTCTCGAAACTTGGCATGTTTTTACACGAAGTAGTGACGACGGTATTTACATGAACATTAACGAGTTTCTTGGGTACTCAACATAATCAACTATTCGGTGCTTCGTCAATTATGATGTGACGTTCGAAAAAATTCTTCGTGTAGATATTCGATTACTTCTCACGGAAGGATCTTTCTTTGAAACTGAAATCCATTTAATTGTTTTTACATATAGAGAAGAAATGGCAATCGTTGCGTCCACTCGTCTTTGGCGCGAGCGTAATGTACGCATCGTAAAACTTAATCGACTCCAACATTTCCTGCAAACTTTCGTAATGAGTGTATGCGTGGGTATAGATAGTAAAAGGGAAGAAAGAAAAGCTGAAGGCTTTGCGATAACTGTGAGCGAAAACTACTTCCTCTCTCGGAATTACACAACCGGAGACAGAAAGAGAAGAACGGGAGGAGAGCTAGACAGCAGGCAGGAGAAAGTATATAAGAGGAAGAGAGCGAGAGCGAAGCTATCGAGAAGCGAAGGAGTAATTTTCGTTGGAACGAGCCAAGACATTACGCGCGCCCGCGAGTCCAAACGTTCGCCAACTTTTCTCCACTCTTGTTAGCCAAACGAAAATGAAGAGAACGCCAAGTGACTTTCTTCGAGTGTACCACGAAAAACCCCTTTGCCCTCTTCGCGTACCCAATTTGCACAACCTCCGAGTAACGCAAGTTGTGGCTTCTCCCATTTCTCTGTCTCTCCTTCTCTCTCATCCATTCCACCCATAATCTCCCATGATTCGTCCGTTATTTCGACACATCGACATCGCCAAAATAGCTCCAATTTTTTGTGCATATTCCTAATTATACGCCGACGTTCCTACGAGCTTGATATTTTTATCGATCGACGGTAATCGGAGTTTCTCATTTTTATCGGGCTCCAAATTCTCGTCAAAGAAAAAGTGAAATTCTCTTCGACCGAAAGTATCTTTTGCAAGATTAATAATGTCTCCACAATCGATGACAAATGTAACAATTAGTTGTCAATATTCTGCCTACTGCACATTGGAGCTCGAAGTTCATGTGAATTAATGTTCGAGTCGAAACGTTCTATTGCTGTGGAATTATGAGACACGCGTAAAATCGATGATTCCTGTATTTCGAGCATTGCCAAGTCTCTTTATGTGCAATAACGCAGCTGCATAATGATCGCTCGGTTATAACCAAGTAGTGTATGCTATAGACGAGATCACGGGTTTTACTCTCGCTCTGTACATCTGCTGACGAAATGTTCTATATTGCGGAAGGAACACGTAGTAGAGTCGCGGTTTCACGAGCCGCAGCGTTTAATGGAGCGTCGATAAATTATGAAAGACGTGCGCGAATATAAGCTCGACGAAGAATGGATTGGCGTAATAAGAGTCGCTGTTCAGCGTCTGCGTCGGTAACCGCGAGCAAGTTTCAACGTCACACGGCTTTTTAAAACATTTAAAAAGCTCGTCAATTTTCGTTGTTGGACGTTAATTTTCATGATTTTCGTAAGAACGAAGTTAGGAGAGAAAATTGAAACTTTTTCGTAATTTCAACGTCAAACTTGTCGCGATGTTTTTTTTATTTATTTTCAATATTTTTTTCATTTTAAGGATGGAGCAAAATTCAGAGTCAACGCGCAAAAGCCGATTGTTCTCGTGGAATTTGGATGAGAATAATTAATTACGATTTTTTTTTATTACTTTTTTCGTAGTCGTGAAATAATATATGCAGCACGAGATTCGTGAGGTGCACAAGCGAGTTTGTTGGAGCGTACATAAGTGCAGAGAAACTTGTCGAGAGAAGCGGTAAAATTGCACACGTATGCAGTTTGTTCCGGGCGTCGACGTCTCAGGGTTGGATTACGCGAGTGGATACTGTGTTGGTATCCTCTCAGGGCTATACACGGATGCTGATTTTCTCGCTTCCTCCGAGTTCATTCTCGCCACGGTCTGAGGCACACAAGATTTCACGACTGCTCGGGCTCCATTGTCGCACACGCCCGAGCGGCTTAATTGGACGTACGGTACACCCGGCAATGTAAATCTCGGGCTCTCGCGCGCCACGAGATAATACTAATTAGACGTTGGGTGGATTAATACCGCGAAGACTCGAAACCCTTGAGACGTACTGGAGCATGAAAGTCCAGACGATTTTACCTACTATTTTCGCCAAATATACTTCGTTTGCGAAATACACCATCGGGTGATTAATTCAACAAGCATTCTCGCGTTCATTCCGTCAAGATATTTTCTTTCGATTGAAGTGGTTTCGATTGAATAAGGAAAAAAAATCGAGTCTCGAGCCTCGTCGATGTCGTGTGCTCAAGTTTGTGTTTCTCTTGTTCTCTCTTCGCTCTATTTCTCTTAGTCAGCTGGTAGAATCCCTTCGAGTATTCTCTTTCGTCCTGTGCGGATAAGAATCCAGAATTAGGAGGTCCCTCTCACCCTCAAACTCGTGCTGAGACTGCTTTATATATGTTTAGCAAAATGGTGTGTGTATATATACTCGATGATGAATTCTCGTACGTGCTTTGTGGTTCTTCGTCACTGAGATCAGAAGGGTATCTCGATGTCGATTCCTCTTATCGGATCCTTTGAAGGATCCATGGAAACGACGTACCAGTAAGAACCCCTGCTTTCTCCAGTCGCTGGAATCGCGATAAGAGCGAGAGAGATCGAGCGACACATGGATCTTCCACTCTCGCATCAACCTTACACACTCGACGAGTCTTTCTACTCCTTCCTTATACACTGTGTATCCAGTGTCTACCAAACCCTCGATGGATTCCCTTAGTATGTTTTTCTATTTCCCTAATACTTGATGTGAAATTATCTACGCCCTTAACTTTCGCCCTCGTGTAATCCAACTCTTGCTCACTCAATTTGTCACTCCGCTTGGCTTTGCTCGCCCGAATATGTAATCCGAGCAGTACGGAGTGAAAAATTGAAAAGAAGAAAAATAGTTGCTAATATGAAAAAAAAAGAAAATGAGGAAACCGCGTAGAATAGAAATTCGATTAATTCGATGTTTGTGACTCTCCGGACCAGCTTGGCTGCATAGGAAGATTCTACCATTCACTACCAAACGCTTTTGCTCTCGTTCACGTTCACGATGGTATATCGCCTCGTAAATACCAAACCGTAGAAGTTTGTGCCAAATCGGCAGCTAGGCACGATCTCCCGCTATAGCACAGTGCAGACACATTGGAAATACTGACTTTTCGTTAACGAGGCGACGAGGCATCTCTGCGTTGTTAAACTCGTTCGAGAATCTAGTCTCAGCTTTGTATAATAAATAATAACCGTGAAATAAGATTTCTCGAGATTTCTGCAAACGATTCCGATTCATTTGAGCTGATTTTTGCCAACGCCTCGTATCTTGCTGTCCTTGAAGTCACCCATTTTCTGGAGTCCGCTTTCCTTGTCCTCCGACCTGTCGCTCACGTCTATTTCATTAAAACGCTGTCTTCGGGATACTTTCCAACCACCCAAATACAGGCGTTGACATCGTCAACCGTTTAATCACGATTTTTGCCTACTTTGCATGAACAAGTGATCAAGAGTCATGGCACAGCGTTTTGGCGATGTTTCGACACTTTTGCCACGTCAGCGATATCCCGAGGATCAGATTCTCAGGAAGCTTTTGCCTCAGAAGGTTGAATGAGCAGGGGAATTGAGATGATGGCGATACGACGAGTGACCGCAAGATTTTTAGTCAACCGAGGAATGATAGTTTCCTAGCGAGACTGATTGGGATGAAAAAACTTGAATGCAAGCCACGGTCTGCTATGAGCCAAAGTAGTAATGCCCCGGATATAGTCAGACGAGAAATATTTCGTGTCTGACTATATTCGGAGCATTTCTACTCCGGCGCAGTCAGACAAGAAATATTTCCTTTAAAAATAGTGCAAACTCGCGTTGGCCTGGAACTTTGGTTCTGAACGATTTTTCAAGGTTATCCCCATGAGCTGTTGATGGTGCACTCGCATATGTTCATTTTAATGCGTTTGTTTTGTTCGCCAAGCTACCTCATCGTTATGCAGCACTTGAGCATTGAATAAAGTGAGAAATCCCTGCGGAGGATGCGCAACCACCACTCGAAGGCTTTGGGGCACGATGGCACTGGAACACTCGTCAGGGTGTGTGGTAATACGATAATTGGCTCCCACAAGGGTGTACGCGTAGCGGTACGTGAAAGAGCATCTTATTAAACGAAGCGTTTGGAGCATTTGCATATTTAAATTTGCATTCTCGGTTTTGCACCAAGTGGATCTATAGCTCGCAGACATTATACGGGCTTGCCCTCGTATCGCGTTTTCCATTGCTCGAGGCTAGTTCTAAATCGCACTCGAGCATCAAAGAGACTCGAGCATTAAAGTTCCTTCCTCTCAAGATTCTTATTGATGTTGGCAACTTACGAGAGCAAATTCGAAACGCATTCATTGACTTTGCCTGCTGGAAATTGAATAACCTGATTTCGGTTTTAACCGAAGCTCTTTGCCAGTCAAAATGAAAGAGATATTCGAGGGCACTACGATTGCAACGTTGGAGTTGATTGGTTCAGACGTTTTCGAAGAGCATCGAGAAGGGATCGATTTTATTCGACCCTCAAAACGTTTTTTTCTGATTTTTATTTTCAGCATCGAGACGATCGTGAATTCATCAAACAATTCCATTGATTCAATATTTTTCACGAACTTTTATAAACGTCTGAATTCATTTGAACGAGAGAGATTATTGTTATTAATTGGTGCCTGCTCCTTCGTGCATCTCCAGCCTAATCTCTTGGTGCAAGCGACGAGATGATGAGTAACGAGGAGAATTGAGTGACAATTCGTGTTCGATGGAACTTTCGAACGAAGCTTGAGGAGCAAAGACATTGATCGTGAATTCACAAGTTTGCGATATTGGCAGAGAGTTTAAACGGGCAATACATGCACGTGACAAATGCGGCGATACTCTCGATTATACTGTTAGTTAATGCAGCGCGTACGACTAGAGAGAGTGGAGAGAAAGAGAGAGGGAGAGGGAATATTAGTTAAGAGCGGTCTCTCATGTCAGCAACAACAGGCGCAACCACGAGAACTTCGCCCACCTGTCCTGATAATGTCGGTTAATATCATGTAAATTGTAATTAACATTCATGGGCTTAATTCTGGGATCGTGGTGCAACTTAACACCGTCCTTCCTCTCTGTCTCCCTCTCGCTCTCGCTCGTCTCTACACATGGTGAAAACTTTGAGGCCTGAATTTACGATCTGACGGTGTAGTGGTCGAGGAAAACATATTCCGGACGTACACAGAGATCGCGAAGCACCAACATCTCGCAGAGTAAAGCCGGTACACGAAACTCACCTGTGCCAGGTATGCACAAAAATTGCATAGCCCGCAGCGAAATGCTGTACCTATTTGTTTTTTTTTGTGTTTTGTAATTTTTTTTATACAACAAAGTTTTTCGCGGTGCAGAATGGAAAATTTCACGAATATAGGGACGAGGGAAAAAATGAGCAATGGCAGAGGGTCGAAAATGAACAGTACGCTGGCTCGCAATGTGGAAAAGTTAATTAAAAAGTGTACGGTCGAGCACGTGGAGAGTAATCCTAGAAAATGCTAATAAGGTTGGTGGAAATTGATGTGGTTAGCGCATTTTCATTTCATTATTATGATGAAAAAAATGGAACGAGGTTGTAAAATTTGATTATTAAATGAAATCCCACTTTTGGGGATTCACAAGGTCCATTCGTGTCTCAATAAATGTTGAAAATCTTACCACTGATCACGAGGATCCGGAAGCGATCGATGAACGGAAATCAGGTCGCTGGCGTACTGATTAAATGCATTGTTCAGCCATCCATCGTCGACGAGCTTTTTCGTCTCTGCTGTTAAATTCGTTGGAAGAACGACCGGCTTTCCCATTTCACCGGGTGCTGCTTCCTCGGGATCTCTTGGTGCAGCGAGAACCCCACCACCTTAGAATTAAAATTCAACAATTTTTCCAGCTCCTTTCGAATATTTATTTAGACGAGAAAATACGATGAATTTGCCGAAAGCAAAGTCATTTCATTTCTCACGAAATTTATACATTCGGAAAATTTATCCTGACCGAGTAACCATGCGGTCGCCCAACCGAGTATTGGTTTTTCGGCAGTTGAATTTTTTTCACGTTTTTAATTTTTTCAGTCAATTGTTTTGTTTTTTCTTTACAAGGGAAGTTTACGACGCTGATGTTGATATTCAATGGAAAATATTTTACGTATTAATTATTTATTGAATTTTGAAAATTGTGGCAATTTTTCGTGTCGATTGAGTTTTTGGCTGGCAAGGGAGGATTGTTTTATTGTCCAGACGAAATATTAAATAATAATTACGAGTTCTACTGAAGAAAAAAACAGAATTTCGTTGGAACGATGCAAAGTTCAGCATCACCAGAAGTTTTACGTTTCCACGTTGAATTAGATCGAAGTGAAATGGATGCTGCCTGGAGAAGCAAATAAAAGAATTGGTGACATACCTTGTTCGGGTCCAGCCTGATTGATTTTCGGTTTGCTCTGGCCGTTGCTGGGTGTTTCTCGTTTAGGGACTAAGGCTGGAGGTACGAAGCCATTGGCTACTTGAGGGGCGACAGCGATACCCGAGGGTGCCAAGCCATTCTGAACATCACCGGCTGAGGCGCGATCTTCCGTATAGAGAAGAAAGCAAATGGTGAGCCAAACGGCCGCTGCCAAAACTGCCACTTTCACCCAGAGAGATCTTCGTCTCGGAAATGCCATAATCATTTTGAGGATTGATCGTGAAAATTGACGAAAGAAAAAAAGAAACTCTCTGGCGACGATTAATCGATCGTCTCTCAACTTTGAAGCTTTGCTCACTCGCTTCGTCGATATGTCACAATTGTGACAGACGAGCCGATACTTTTCCGTTACCTCAGCAGCATCTTTTCTCTCAAAATCACTCTCGGCAATCAGTCAATTTCTCATTAACGATTGTTATTACTTTTTTTTGTTATTATTATTTTAATTTTTAATCCGTTTCGTTAAACTCAGCATCGGAATCTCGATATGTCGAGATTTCCGTCAGACGCTCCGAAGCGAGGCGTTCAAATAACTGGATATGTTTGCAAACCGCATCGATGAAAATCGTCAACGTGCATTCCTTTGTTTAGCGAATATGACATACACGACGATTATCAACGACCCAGAATATATTTCAATCGAGCGCTTCTTGGATTGATATGAGGCGTTCCCGATTTATTTTTATCATTCGAACTGGAACGACTACGATATGTGCGGCCTCGCAATTAAAGATCCATTCTCCCTCGAGTCAGCGGCTTAGAATTTCTGCAACAGACAAAAAAGAAAGATGCTGTGAGTGCGAGTTCTGAAAAAAAAGTGTTTGAGTATTCGGTTTGACGTCGCGGATGCACTTTTTTTTTCGTCGAATGAATAAATACGCTCGGGTTTTGTTTCACGATGTTTTCCTCTCTCGCCAACTCCACTTTTGTTTTTCTCATTCATTTTATTTTCTTTCTAGTGCATTCGTCGTTTTGGGAATTCCCTTTTTTTTACGGTTATGTGGGAACAATTCTCATTAAGATTTGTCAGACCTGCGAGCACACGAGATCCAGAATTTTAATGACGATTCGTCGGACCTCTCTGTCCCTCTCTCGCTCTATAAATTTCGTGGAAACGAATGAATGTGCGTATTATCGTCGTTACATAATGACGTTGCACAGGAAAATGTCACAATGGAAAATTAATTACTTGATTGGAACGCATTAAAATTTCGATGCGATAACGAGAAAAGAGAATTTGCGAATGCACGTCATATTAAAATTCCAATTAATCGATGAGGAATTTAAAAAATAATTAATCCAATGCAGTAAAACCCTCTCGGCATGATATTCCGATTCGCTGGATTTACTATAATTCACTTTTTGTATGAATTCGCGAATAGAAATGCCGTTATTTGTGGAGAATAAAATCATGTCGGTCAAAATAAAGTACGTGCTCGGAATATGGAAAAAAATATCGAGAGGAACGTAACGGAGGAAAGAAATCTTTTCTTTACGTATCTATTTGCACTGCGATTATTTCTGTACCTCGGGGAAATCGTTTCAGTAACCGCAAACATTACGGGAAATTCAATCGTCTCTTACAAAGGATCTCGTGACGTGAGCGTTCTTCGAGTACGTATATAAAGACCGAAGTAATATTATCTAAACCTCCACATATATACAAGTTTTTATGTCCATGTGTTGAAAAGTAGAATTCAGAATGGACTCATCGAGAAAAGACTCCGAACAGAGTGGCCGTCTCCACAGCAGCAGGAGAAAAGCAAAGAGCCAGGAAGACATCGAGAGAATGAGAACAAGTTTCGCCTTGTGGCCCAAATGGAGAATATCCCATCTGTTGGCAAAATACACACACGTCCATGTGTGCAGCATGTTGCTCGAGCTAGAGCCACTTTAATCGTGAAAAGGATTGAGGTAAGCTTTCCTGCTAGTGTGAAATGAGTTTGCCAGCTAAATTTGTTGTGACGTATTTTCTTTCCCTCCCTGCTTCAAATACGAAAATGAGCAAATTGCTCACTACGTCACATTCCATAAATATATATTAAATAATATCCGGACAATGTTTCCATTAAAGCTCCAGCTCGTATTTCAATTCCTCACGTTCGATCAGCTGCTGAAGTTTGCATCGTTGGAAAGCAACGAAATTCTGTTGTTTCTTGAGCAGAACTCGTAATTATTATTCAGCATTTGGTCTGGACAATAAAACGCCTCCCTTGCAACCCAAAAACTCAATCGACAAGAAAAATCGGCACAATTTTCAAAATTCAATAAATAATTAATAGATCGAATATTTTCCGTTGAATATCAACATTGCAAACCTCAGAGTCGTACGTTCGATACATTTTTGGCTCGCATTCGTTCTCGTTTCTTTTACAAGTAGAAGTTTCAAGTTTTTCATGACAATCACAGAAATGTTCCATTTCAATGGAACACCCTAACTTCAAAGAATTCGCTTTATGCTAAAAAGGGAATAAATCGTAAAAGGGCACGTACTAGAGAATCGATAATATCTTGAGGAAAAGCATTACTCGAGGATGGTATATTTCTTAGACGACTTGGGAACACACACAGCAGTGGCTCAGTATTAATGTGGGCACTCGAAGCTTCCAACGTGAATTGCTAAAGCTAAATGTCTGCTTTCAACTCTTTTCTCTCGCCATCCGAATGAACACGTACACATATATAGATCGGGAGAGTAGGCTTTGGCCCTTCGGTATATCTGTCGCTGTTGGTGCTGAAGAGAAATGCAGTCTACGGGGTAAACTAGCCCTCCGCGAGCTGCACAATACAAGCATCTGGTGCGGCTCTCGTATAGAGAGGAAGAGAGCAACAACACAGCATCCAAACACCACAGTAAATGGGCGCGTAACTTGTGCCAGAAGTACTCTTCCTCACCTAACCTCTTTCTCCAAATGTTCCATGTGGATTATTGCACACATACACTGACGTCCTCATGTGCTGCACACCGTGTAATATATATCGCTTCACACATTACACAACAGTGCTCTCTCGCAACGTCTGGCAAAGGAGAGTTTCCATTTTCCTCGTATATGACGATAAAGCTCCTACAATTCTCCCGCATAAAACCGCCAAGCTCTTGAAAATACTATCAAGCCTTCTCCGCTTCAAGACTTGCCAGGAGTTAAATGCAGTTTCAACGGACGACCTGAATTTTCCTTATTTTTTAACCTCCGACCTCTTGCCTCGTAGGCTTTCTGGCTCTGATCTCGCGACTATTCGCCACTATTTTCTTGTCAAAGAAAGACACTGTTCCGAGGCTACTGTATAAATGTCAGTGGCCGGTAAGAAATTTTCTACCTCAACGGAAACAACTCCTTCAAGTTTGTTTTCCTGCGAGAAAAAAAAACTCTGACGTTTGCAACGTTGATATTCAACGAAAAATATTTCATCTATTAATTATTCATTGAATTTTGGAAATAATGGCAATTTTTATTCTCCAGAAAAAATATTGAATGATAATTATGAGTTCTGCTCAAGAAAAACAAAATTTCGTTGCATTCCAACGATACAAACTCCAGCATCATTTTTTCGAATGGGAAAATATCAACTTGGCAGTTTAATCTTACGATCGGGTTCGCATGTTTTTATCGGTGAAGATTTTCCCGATGCGTACCGGAGCAAAAGAAATCTTGTAATAAACGACATTCAACTTTTAAGCGGGCTTACAGGGATTTATTGTGATTTATTTATTATTTCACCTTTGCTCATTCCGGGCTTCTGTCGCCTCTGTTGGAAAAAAATAAAAGAAGTTAAAACGGTGTCACGAGCAAACAGCACCGTTAGCGTGGCATTTTATCTCGTCGGATTTTTATCGCGTTCGATGTACATTTTTTATTATTTTTGGGATATACAGAAAATGAAATATCATCGATGTTGATTCGCGGGTTTGTCCGACTCCGGTGAAAGGCTCGTAGATCCGCTGGAGCAAATGAATAAAAATCAAATACATGTACACACGTGTGTACTGACAAGAGGGAGGCGTTCGGGTCAAAGGGGAACGGATCTATAGGTGTTTGTAAACGCACGTTATCTCGCTCGTGCTCGGCTGATGCAGCAGTGAACGGCGTCACACCGAAACGCAGAGATATGACAGATGCAACAACAGCCTCTGTCACGCTCGATCTTGTGTTAAGAGATTTGTTTGCTTCGATAAAATTTCAAACACATTCGTCGACAGCCCAAAAAGTCACTGGAGTAGGATTTTCTGTGTCTCATTGTTTCCCTTGATGAGCTTCTGATCGTTGATTTCCATTGTGACCACAAAATGAAAGAAATGTGAAAATCTGTGATGCTGGAGTTTGCATCGTTCGAATGCAACGAAATTATGTTTTTTCTTGAGCAGAACTCGTAATTATTATTCAATATTTGGTCTGGATAAAAAAACTATCATCCCTTGCAACCCAAAAACTCAATCGACACGAAAAATTGCCACAATTTTCCAAATTCAATAAATAATTAATAGATCAAATATTTTTCGTTGAATATCAACGTTGCAGACTTCAGAGTCGAGAAAATCTTCACTTTCAACGAGGGAAAGAGATTGATGATTCCAGATGCAAAAGTCTTTTCGTTTCGAATGTAGGGTGAATATTGAATCAGCAGTATTCCTAACGAATATGTGAGCTGTCTGTCAACGAGAAGGGGAGAAGAGACTTCCGTGGCAAGAGACAAAAGTGAGAGGCTCCTGATTTAGTCGCAGTGGGCTCTGGACCAGCCGACAATTTAAAATTTGCATGCATAGACGTCGAAACAGTGGGAGGAGAAAAAGGAAGAAAAAAATAGATGGAATATGCAGGAAAAATGGGAAACGAGGGCAGGATGAAAAAATATATATATCGCGAGGAAAATGAGGTTGCAAAAACAATTGGAAGATAGTGTGACGCGAAGCCTACAGAACATATACTTCGCGGGCGTTTTTTACTGACTGGCATATCAGTTGCTGGGCGTATCTCAAGCTCATAAAATATATAACGATGACGAACAAACGGCCGGAGCCCGAGCAGCACAGCACTCTGTGGACCATTTTAATTTTCCCTTTTCTTCCACTTGTATTCTGGTCCCATGATTTTTTCTTCTCAAGCAGCATTTTTTTTGTTCCAACCCCCGTAAGCTATTTTTACTACCATCAGCATTCCGGTTTCCCTTACTTCCTTGCCCGCGTTTCATTCATATCGTATCTTTTTTTCCTCCCAAGTTGCCTTCCTTTTTTTCGTAATTCTTTCATAATTCATGCGGAGACGCGAACCAAGAAACAAAAGATAATATTATTTCTTTAGAGCGACACAGCGGGCGGCTCTGTATTTCCGCGAGGAAAGTCTCGGTCGACCATGTGTCCCGAGGGAACAATTTTCTGGTGACCTCTAAAGAAATATATATAAAAAAAAAAAAAAAAAAAACATTAAGGAGAACTGAAAAAAATGTAATTCTCCGGATAGCGTGAGCCGTTCTCTCCCGAAGGAAGAGAAACAATCAAAAAAGAAAAATTCCTGAAAGAGAAGAAGCTGCAAGCTCGACGAACCCCTCGAACTACTTAAATTCATTAAAACAAAATATTTTTACAAAAGTCTTGAAAGTTGTTTGTAAAGTAATTTCTTCGTATTACTCGGAAAAGTTGTCAGTATCGACGATTTCTGTAAAAATTTGATACGGAGCCAGGGAAGAAAGTGCTCTCGAAGATTTTGGAGCGAAGCTCTTAGTATCGGTGCGCGGAACGTGTGCAGTGTGATACGCCAAAGAGAAGTTCAACTCGGTGTAACTTTGAGTGTCGAACATTGCTCGACTCGAAAGAAAACATTTTCGCTCGAGTCATTTTAGTCGTAAGCGTGTGGGAGCAACATATACACATGCGGATGATAACGCTGATACGTGGATACACAAGCCGGTGGCACACGGAAGACGAGCATTAAGCTGGGACAATAGGAGGGACCGTCGAGAGGCTCATAGAGCGAGATACGAGGCAATGGTGAGTTAACACTGTGACCGCTAATGGAGTAATGGACATTCTGAGGTACAGAAGGGGAGAAAATACGCTAGAGATGAGGCCCCGCCGCTTGCTCGTTGCTGCTGGACTCTGGCCAAATAAGTACCCAATCAACCATCTCGCATAAGATTTCTATATATATGTCTATCCGTTAAATATATCGTTGGAAACTTCTATATACCTTTTTTTTTATTGCTACCCTACGATCGAATCGAGCAACGTCAAGTTGATAAAGGAAATGGCAAAAGAGAGAGAGACTGTGTAAAAGAAGATATATGTCCGGATCGGCAGCAGTGGCTCGTGTAGAAAGACAGGGGTTCGAGAGTCTTTATGGTCTTTATCAACGGAACGAGGAGTCGAATTTATCGAGTTCATCAAACGGATAATTTAGTATCGAAAATTATGGCGATTGCCGGGAAGCCCAGAGTGGTGGAAAATTCAACACTCTTGGGAATAAAGATACCGCACAGTTTGTCAGAGCAGGAGGAACATCGATAAATCCTGTGATTCGTAGCTGCTGTACCACACTGGGTCATTTTGACCCGGTTTAATTTTCAATTAACTGACAATTTTCTTTTGAACAAATTGAAATATGATTGATTTTCAGTAAAACAATTATTTACATTTAATTATTCAGCGTGTAATTAATTTAATTTTAATTACGACGCCGTTTTCGAATTAATGGATGGAGCAGGTGCTATCCCCGGTAACATCGATAACAAACAATCGCATTAACGAATTATTTTCTTATATCTTCGTGGGTTGAAAAAAGATTGAGCTTTCGTTGGATGGGGCTGAAAAAATGGGAATTCGAAGTAATTTGGTGGAAGTTCAATTGATTGACCCATTCGGTGAGGGCAATCAGGCAATGGAGAAGAGGACGGAGGCGCGCCATGAGACCTATATATAACGTCGTATTCGATAAGTAATGCCCGGTTATCACGACTAGTCGAGAAACGTATAAATCTTTGCTCGCACTGGAAAGCAGCCTGAGAGTGGCAAAGTAACGTTAGGTTCGTGCAACGATACCTCGTACACAAGTGCAACATGTTCCTCCGCTCATTTACCAAACTATAAATACATATTGACCGTAACATTTACATGAATGGACAATGTACTGTATCTAAATAAATATTCACTGTCAAACTAGCAAACTCTTGTCACCAATAAAATATTACATCTTTGCACGAAACTAAGGACGTTGTATACGAAATTTTCTATCGATAAAATTCCTCTAAATTTGCACCGTACAAAGAGAATAGTGATATCTAACAGCTCGCGCAATTTTAAGAGGTTTCGCCATGTAAAAGTCGAGATATCCCCTTCTAAAAAGTTGGTGACTGACGCACGAAGTTGGCGACCGACGGGGTTAATTGTTGTCGTTTTATTCGCGCCGTGATTGGTCGGTCCGGTTTCGAGTCTCGCTGCCAGTTTCACACTCGCAGTTCCGCTGTCATTTTGACAGTTGCGTGTATACGCGTGCGGTTACATGTTCCTTCCGGAATGAAAGGAACATATATCACGCGTCGGGAGGCCTCAGCCTCCGTTTTTTTCTCGGAAATCGTGAATAAAAACTTTTTGCCCCGTGGTGCCGAATTTCTCGGTCGCGTTTTCGTAGTTCTGGCAATTCGAGGAGATGCAGGGAGTCGCCCTGCGCGTCCTCGTGAAGAGTTTTCGTCGATAGCGTCGCTGGATGATTTTTTATTCTCATTGGGGTTCGGAGGGTCAAATCGTTTTCTTTACTGGGGTTTGCAAATGAAATGGGACCTTTTATTTTTATTTTTTTTTTTTTTTTT
>JBAJMU010000005.1:8490091-8555364 GCA_037952995.1 Hyposoter didymator
ATATTGTAAATAAAAACATCGGTGGATCACCCAAAGAGTAAATACGAATCGATCGGTGTTTGGGCAAACTTTTATTTATGGTGTAACGCACGTTCCTTCCAACCGATATTGGCTCAGTGCACATCAATTTGTTTGAAATGTCGAGAAACCGCGATATACGAGATTGCACATTTGTACGATAGGGAGAGAAGGAAAGTGGCAAATATTATTAGTGGTGAAAATTCTGGCAGGATGACAGAGGCCAGTCCATCGACTGGAATATCGTTGGCTTCCATATTTACTCGAGAAACTTGATTGTAAAATTATGTTCGTTCTTATCGAGAGGGTGATCGATGCACTTGAGTTTCTTTTTTTTTTTTATGGTAGACGCGATTCTGCATCATCAACTTTCTCAGTAAAAAAATGTCGGAGTTGAAAGCGGCTTTTTTGAAGTCAGGAACTGGCGCACATTATCAAAGTGTCACCGAATAAGTTTCGGGTTTCCGAGAGGAGGAGAGGAGAGAGCTCTCGACAGTCGGGCGAAACAATGGAGACGCGACGAAGTCGTTGACAACGAAAAGATCCCCTTTAGATCTTCTGAGTCCTTGAAGATTTTCGTGTATAATGAAGCTTCGCGGTATGAGTGACGCGGATTCATGTTGAAACGTTGAGACACAAAAAGAATCCTCGAAATTACGAGAGGCTTCTTTTTCTATTTCTAGCTCAACCGGTTGGCTCGACTTTGCTCGGGAGTTTGAAAGCAAGACGAGATCGCACAATCTCTCGAGTGAATATCATCGTTGTCTATGGACCTCCTGCTTTTTTGCTCTCGATCAAGGACGTTTGTCACGAATCTAAGCGGCGAAGTAAATTCTCATTTTCGACGAATAAATCCCTTCTCCGTTGAATAGTTTCGACTGTGTCAATCTTCTCAGCTCTAAACGAGATCAGGAATTTGCGACTTAATTGATTTCTATTGAATGGAGCAACTTTCAACAACTCTGACGAACATTTCTACTCTGATGACAATTAGACTAAAAATTACTTTAGTACACAAACGTCAAAACCAAACAATTATCGAAGTTGCAGTTCCAATAAGTTGCGGATGGAATCATCACCGAGATGTGTTGAGGGAGCTTTCTAATTTGCTGTGCTTAAGGACGCTGTATACTAAATTTTCTATCGATAGAATTCTTTTGAATTTGCACAGCACAAAGAGAATCGTGATATCTGATAGCTCGCACAATTTAAAAAGGTTTCACCATGTACAAGTCGAGATATTTATTTATAAAAATCACAATTTTCAATAATTTCTCATAAGAGCTCGTGTTAAAAGTTGCAATTTTCAACATGAAATATTTCGATTTCTGAATGGTGTAGCCTCTTGAAACTTTGCATACACTTTTTGTAACATCGAAGAAGCTTTATTAAGTTTAAAAAAAAAAATCGATCGTTAACTTTTGTCGAAACTTTGATTAGTACATAACAAATACGCAGATTACATCAGAGAATCTTGGATTTGGAGTATGTTGTTCTTTAGTCAATTTTTAACAACTTTTTTAATGAACTTGGGCTCGCGAACTATTTTGCATGTAAGAAAAAGTGAAAAAAAAATATAGTTTTGACAATCACCAGACAACGTCCTTAAAATTGCATTTCGGTCCGTAATTGAACTCAAAACTTAGATGCAGGGAAAGTCTTGGGTATCAAAGTTTATCTAACAAACCGATTTCGTCGCAATTGCTATTTTTCAGGTCGATTTCAGAAGATAATAATTATTTCCGAGTTGTCGTTTATCTGCGGTGACAATTCCGTTGCCTTAATTACCGGAGAATATTTTGAAAATTAGTTGAGGTTGAGAGATTGCTAAACTTCCGACTTATGCAATTGTCGTTGCGACACGTAATAATTGCAGTCGTTTGAATAGGGCGAAGCAAAGTTCGACGAACGTTTCAGTCGCAGAAATAATCGAGGTAATTATAACGAAGCATCGGAGCGTGCACGCCACATTGAAACAAGACTAGGATTCGGAGATATTTTATACAGTCATCTCGCAGTTGCGTGTGTTGCACAGGAAGCTTCAATCTTATCGAGTGACATGCGACGATATCGCATACGTATGTGCGTGCCAATTCACACCAACGTTGACGAAAAATTTGTCAAGATTTTTTATTCAACAGCTGTTCGGTTTACTCTCTCCTTCGTTTATTAATTTTTGCGTTTTTATCTCCGTAGATTCGAGACTTTTTTCTTAACAATTGGTTCGATAAAATGTGACACACGTCCCTATACTTTTTGCTGTTATCGCGAGCAGGCGCCATTATCGCATCGACGAGTATAAATAGAAATTTATCTCGCAGGATTTCCTGTCGTTCCTCGTGTCGTTCCCTCCAAATCTCGATACTTTTTTATAATCACAATCTGGGATGGAATTTAAAACAGCGATATTGTCGAATTAGATCTCCCGAATCGTGTGGTTGAAAGAGAAGAATTGGAGGAAACGCGAAATGGAAGTTACAAGAACGTGTTCACGAGCTCGCACTCGATATCTCGTCGACAGTCCAATCAGCATTCGATTTCCGATTTACGACGATAGCTATTTCTCCCTTTGTCTGCTGTCTCTCTCGCTTTCCGCATTTATGCAGCTGAAGAAAATTCAGCTGAATCGTTTCGAGGATCCTTTTCAAAGACAAACTCATTGAACATCGCCCGAAGCACCAAATAGAAAACTGCGAGCATGGGAGCAAGATGGGAACGAGGGAAACAAAGATGAAGTGACGGGGGAACGTAAAGAGGGAGGGAAACAATGGGATCCTATGCCCAATTTGTCAAATGTCAGCAAATACTGTTAGTGACGTCGGACAGAGTCTTTTCTGTTATAATAATTAACTCTGAAAAGCCCTGAGCGGGTAATGACGATGTAATAATCAGTGGAGCGTTTCAATGAGTTGACGTAATCGGCGCAGCAGCCAAACGAAAGACGAGGGACAAAAAGAAAGAAAAAGAATTGTATTTTTTTTTTTAATTACGATTGCTCACGGTCTTCATTGTTCGAAATATTCCGAACGTCGCGGAACGAGCACATTTTGTCGGAATTTCGAGTCTCTCAAGGTCCAGGATTCATGGGTTATCAGAGAAATGAAAATGGTGCGAAAAGTATCAAGTGGATGGAGATGCATTTTACAAAATGCATACAAGGAAGTGGAGCTTATCGCAGAATGTAGGAATTGCAGTTTTGGATTATCAGGGTCTGCGATCTAACTGAGCGCGTACACGACGAAAGCAAACGTTTGATATCAATGTCGCGCAGAGCGCAAAGAAAGGGATCGATGAAAAATTAATGAGTTTCTTGGCTAGAGGAGCGACGCGATTAGTGGACGAAAGACCACGTTGGGGGGTGAGAATGTCGGTCAACGTAAACGAGCGCGCATAAAACGACGAAGGAAAACCTGCCGGACGGTTCGCTCCACAATGTTGTGTCACACGCACACACACACACGACCTGCACGTTTTTCTTGGCATATGGATACAGATAAACTGTCACATGCACACACTTTGCGAGGCTAAAGACTTTCCAGGCAACGAGGGCTCGAAACGAGGACCTGTGGGTCACCATCGCGGCAACTTTATACAAGAGCATAACGATAACGCTCGTCGACGCCCACACACCTGAATTTTTCCTTGACGTCTGACCGACAGCGGCATTAACCGGAAGCCAAAGCTCCCTCTCTCTCTCTCTCCCTCTCTCTCTCTTTGCGTCTCCCTGTCACTCTCTCATGCCACTGACAGCAGAGAAGAATGAATATACTTGGTGCCGTTCCATTTTAATAACCTGCAGACCGTTTTGATTGCGTCGACTCTCCCATATTGAGGGAAAAAGTAATTCAACAACCTCCGAAAATATAATTAGTCCTTTGGAATTAAAAAGAGTTTCCATCCTTGAAAATATTTTTTTCTATAAGGAAAAAAATGTAACGAAGGCTCACAACTATGCGGAGGATTATCGTTTTTTTCTTTTTAAGGAATGTCTTTTTACGACTCTGAAGTTTGCAACTTTGAAATTAAAAATATCAAATCTTTTGATTACTCATTGAATTTTGAATGTTGTGGGAATTTTTTATAATAATTAGGAGTTCTGCTGAAGAAAACGATGCAAATTTCAGCATAATTTTTTTCTCGCATTACACAGAGGCAGTAAAGCGCAGAAAAGCTCCTGGATATCGTGATTTTCAAAAGACTCTAGTATCGATCGAAAGTTAATTCGATTATTCTTCGCGTCGCAGAGTCGATTGCTTAATGAAATTTGTCCAGATGAATAATTGGGATTTCTTGGATTGCTCCCGAAGTGCTTGATTGTTTTCCGATGGAAAAAAAATGGATTCGATACAGATTGATCCTCAAGGACGAATGAAAAGAACTCGCTGGTCCAATATGGTGATTAGTAATACCCGGTTTTTGCTATTTCGTTTGGTTTTTTCTTCCTTTTAATGCCCAAGAAAGAATTGGAGAGGAGGATGCAGCGTGTGAGAGCAGATATAGCGAAAGTTTCGAATTTGTGTTTGAAAGTATGGCGCGGCGTAGTATATAGCTAATCGAGATTGTCATAGATTGCGGACTCATCTGTCGATGGTTCGGTCGCCAATATTGGATATAGGCTTTTGCATGACGAGATATAGAGGCGAACGAAAGAGAGTCAGAGTACCGGAAATTCGTTTCCTCCGGTTATATAGCGTGTGTAGAGAAGGATAGCGGGAATAGTGTATTGGTCGTATATAAGCGACGGGTTACCGGAAAAGCTGTTGGGGAGAGAGGGTGAGCGAGAGTATGGGATAACGGAAGATAGAGGAAAAGAGAAAGAGGGAAAAATAAAGAGAATTGGGAGAAGGAGGAAGAGGAGGAGGAGGAGGAGGTTGAATGGAAAGGGATGCTCCGAGTGATCTATCGTACGAGAGCCTCACCAGGACGCAACAGCCAAATAGATTTACTATCGTACACAGAAACTCACATACACGAGATGGCAAGATCAAAAGTGGGAGAAGGAGGAAAGAACGAAAAGCTAAAAGCTGGCACGACAGTGGCACGAGTCGCGCGTTCAATTAAAGCGTCACCCAGCGCGGAAAACTTTTATATGAATGGGTTTCATTACGCGCTGCACTTATTAAACCTCATGGTGGATGCTGCGGAGCCTGGCGTCGCATACTCGACACAAATGTTCCAAGGCAGCCAACGTACGAAGGAAGAAGAGAAAAATGGAAAGAGGAGGAGGCGGCGGAGGAGAGAGAGTAGACGTACGAGTATTGTTATCAACCTGGACCATTCGAGAAGCAACGATGACAAATTTCTAGCGGCAACTTTTTTGTCTGGTTTCTCATCCCCGCAGAGTCTCGCGTTACCATAAAAACAACTTAAAACTCGGAATGATTTAGGTACAGGGATCATTGTATCGCACGTCGAACACGATGTACGACGGGAACATATTCCTAAATCGCGTTAAAATTCATGAATTACAAATTTACCTTGTAGCCGGAGGCTCGTTTGTTGTCGCTCCGTTTGGGGGTGCTAATCTGTAACGAGAAAATATTGGAAATTAAAACAGAATCGATACGTGGTGTGTATCAATTAATTTGAAAGTACAAATAATAACAAGCGCAAACGTTTCAGCTGATGTTTCGATATTCGTTAGATTAAGTGTCACATAGCTCCGTAACAATATTGCGATTTTATCGTGTAATATATATCGAATTGTTTGTTCGTATACTTTACGGTGGAGAGCCACAGGGATGCTCCCTGCTCTCCTAAATCGCATTTTTATGCAGCTCGCAATATTGTCTTGTTAACCGGGAATATAGAAATGTAGCCAGCAGCCGAGCAACGATAGCTCTCCTCTCTCTCTCTCCCTCTCTCTTTCTTGCTCTCGCACTATGTGTAGCCTTCACGGATGTATAATACACCTCATGATTCACGAGCAGTTATATTTCCGCTATACCAAAAGCCGCACGTGCATGCAGCAAAACCCAGGACAAGCTAAAACACCCTCTCTCTCCCTCCCTCTCTCTCTCTCTCTGTCGCGCGTTCACTGTTACTCCTCCTCCCCTCACCGTTCCACGTATATCATTTTTTAAATCCAATGTAATATTACCTCTCGTTAGGTACATATTACACGTGCCTTAGTCCACGATAATATTCCTCTCTAACTAACAGAAACGATTTTACCGTTTAGACTTATGCATATACACCAACGATACTTATTTATATGCACAGTTGCAGGTGCGCACAGCGAACCGAACATATAGCAATTATCCTATTACCGAGACAATAATCTTTCCGATTTTCCTCCTTCGCAAGAGCAGGGACGATTATAGAAAACATCGTGCTAGCTTCAGATACTTGCAACTGTTCTCGAAGACGATTCATAATTGCACGTCATTCCACACTTATGCGGTCAATGAACGAACGGATGAAACATCAACAAGCTCGCTGCTATGTCGCTTGCGAGTTTTTCAAATTCAGTTTTTTCATCGCATTCCGTCGATTCCGTTATCGCGAGCTCGTTCATTGAACTTCTTTATCGATTGATCATTAATTCAATAAAATATCGTTCCTCGGGACAATTAAACGAGAAAGAAAAATCTTCGCAGGTGTCTTGTTGTCAAAACTTTAGACGCAGTCAACTCGACTTTCGCTTCGTCATTATGGGTGCACGTACGAACTGCATAAACGCGGATATATCCTGAGGAGGTAAAACTGTCCCTGCAAGGCAGTGACACGTTTAACACTTGGTCGGTAAACCTGGGACGTTCGTGTCCGCGAAAATACTCCGGATCGGTCCATTTATTGGATGAAAAATATTATTTTTCTATAATTTTATAATTGAAATTTCAAGTTGAAGATTTGGAACAGCAGCCTGCGCTTTGGAAGCTGCAGAATATTTGGAATGTAATAACAAGCTGGAAAAACGGTGTGTCCAGACGTTAACAGACGAAAGATGCGAAAAAAACGTTTACACAGACGAAGTGTTAAATATCCCGCAAGTAGACAGTAAACGTGTGTACACACAGACCCATAAATGTCCAAGAACTCACGAGTGTAGAGAATAAGAGACTAGGCAAGTTACACATAAAAGTCGTGACAAATAAGTCGACACATTTCTCAGTGAGAAAGGCCAGAGTTTCCTAAATTGCACGCAGCCAAGGTACATCATAAGGTGAAGGGACAGGGATGAGGGAGGAGGGACTCATACCGATAACGAGTCGCGTAGGAACTGAAAGCAGTCCTTACGTACGTAGGAGTTTTGCGAATATACGGAAGCCTTAGGAAAGATAGCTCGACGCGGATCGCTTCGCTGCTACAATTTGCTTTGTATATTCAATGTTTATATAGGTGTGTAGGTGCGTTTTAGTGTATGGATGTGTAAAACGTGTGTATACAAAGTCAGTATAGTAAATTTGGGTGCTATACGGCTTGTTGAGAACTGCCGGAACGAAAATTCGTGTAATTCCAGCTCGTAATTTAATTTAACGCGGTAACGCGGTAGGAAAGTTTCGCGTCTGCCAAATCCAACCTCTTTTAACTCGGCCTCTCGTGGCTCGTGCTTGCGCGAGCATGGACTCGGTAGGTAGATAGAAAAGAAAGCCCGTGAGAGGGAGGCTTTAGCTGAGAAAACTCCGAAGAAGATTGTACACGAGAGGCTCGAATGCGGTGAAGGAAAAACCTCTGCTTTGCTTTCCTAACGCAAAATAAGGTGATGAAAAAAAGAGACCGGAAGAGTAGAAGGAAAAATAAAGAAAACGAGGTGCTGGTGCTTTTTTTCGCAGAAGCTTGAATTTTTACCGCTCTGACTTTTTGGCCAACCACACGATCCCGATGTCGGAGGATAATTTGTGTGCCATATGTTGCACGTATACTCGTGTATCGTTCCTCGTAATCGCGGCTCGATCTCTGCGGAGAACGTTCACATTGGCCACTGATAAAACCAAAGCCGCTGCGGACACAAACCTCGTACGTCTCTGACAGAGATCGGCGAACCAAAACCACGCAAATGTATACATACGATCAACTAGATATATGCACGTTTGGGGTTTATGGACTCTATCCATATATAGCAACATACAAGAGCTCTGAAACGTTAATAGAGATAGAGCGATGACTGTTGAAACGAGGGGATGAACTCGAGGCAAAATGCGTTCGATAGCAATCCTATACCACATGATTTAGCGAAGGCTTATGTACTACTCTGGAGCAGGTTAACTGCACCATAGCAACAAGGTTTGCAACGAAATGGTTAATCTTGCAACGAGCCAACGAAGGCTGTACCTCGATATGAAGACGAGGCGAGAAAGCCCGAAACAAGGATGAGATCCAAGTGCTCTCGATGGACTTGACCTGGCTGACCGGTTTTGCCTCGGGTTTTGTTAACGGTTCACGAACCTGCTATTTTTTTACTCGTTCCTCAACGACAGACAGGAAACGAGCAGGCCAGCACCGTATGAAAAAAGGAAAGATGATTAATTGAGTAGCGTCGATCACTCGCGGAAAGAAATGAGCGGACAGCGAGAAAGAGAGGTCGCTAACGTCAACCAGGTCAATCGCGAGACTTTTACGATTTTTTCATGAATCATACGCTCTCCCATGCAGATTCCCAGCATCGAATGTCAATCAACGATGGGACAACAGTTTCTATTTTCTCATTACAAGCTGACCTCGCTGGCAAGCGGAGAGAACAACGGATCAATGAGCTCGTTAGAGTTGGGAATAGATTGCTTTCGAACAGAAGTGGTCATTAGGAATTCCATTCTGATTTCACTCTCACATTGCAAGTTTTAGCGGATAAAAAATTGAGCTCTCGTGATCCGAATTCAAACAAAATTCCAACTCTGTTAAACGAGTTCTTCTTCACGGATTTTGTTGCTAATTTCGATTAAGGGAGCAGTGTAGAAGGAGCAAAAATTGTTCGTAATTATTATTCAATATTTGGTCTGGACACGAAATTCGACACGAAAAATTGTCACAATTCTCAAATATTTTTCGTTGGATATCAACGTTGCGAACTTCAGAATCGTAACGTTGTCAGGGGCCGGGAACGCATGTACGTGGTGCGTTTTGTTTTAGTGGATAGTGAATTTCGTGCCAGCTAGATTCCCTGGAATCTGTACGAGTTGCTAATGAAATTCACAAAGAATATTGAGAAAAGGAGAAAAGGAGCAAAAGTATATTGGTGGAGGTGAGAAATGTCGACGATGCTTATGGTACAGGTCGACCAAAATCCGGACCACGGTAAAGATAACAGCGGAAAGAAACGAATTGATTCACTTCCTCGAATATTTCGAACAGTTATTCATGCGAAGTTCGTGAGAAATGGAAATAATGGCAGCCATAGTGAGGAATCGATCTAATACTAGCGATGCGGACTGGCCAGAGTCTATTTTACATGAATCCAAGGGAGTATTCTGTTCTCTTCATTAACCGCGGTCGAGTGAACGAGCGAAAGGTGGAAATAGGATTCGACGTACTCGGCGTGATAGGTCGACGTTTCGTTTGTCTTTTTTATCGGCGCTTACATCGACGTTGTTCCTTCCGCAATTTCATCGCGAACTGCGTTCGGACGATGCGGGAGAAAAAGTGCATGGAAAATAAAGGAGCGATGAATGAGAGGGAAAAATTGAGGATTTTTACATCGTATGTTGAGGCTGAAGCGATGAGAGGGGAAGTGAACACGTGATGAAACATTTCCGAATACGCGGAAAGATGAATAAGCTGTCGCTTGTATCGTGATGAAGAATAAAATGTTACCTCGATATTGTCGTCATAGTTTTTTTTCCGTAGCCACTTTTTTTTCCAAGTTTTTTTTGTACTTTTTCAGAAAACTCGTTCGGTCTCTCCTTTCCTTTGGGATCTGTCAGTAAAAGAATAAAAAATATCCTTTGGCTCAACTCGCAATTGTACTTTTCCACTTCACCTAATCCTGACATCATTTAGCCGAGGTTTGACGTTCGAATGTCAGGGAGAGAAAGAGAGTGAGGGGGGGAGAGCATGGCTCTGTATTACTTCCGGTTTATCGTCGACAAACGCTTTTCTCACACAACGGAGTCGACGTTCCCCCGATGGTTCACAGAGCCCTGGGGTTACACCGGTACGCCATTAAGGTAATCCCACATTTGTACATGCCTGACGAGACGAAGCTATCGACTAATCGTCCAACATCACTCCAGAGTCTCTCATTCTCTTCCTCTCCCTCTCTCTCTCTTTCTCTCTCTCTCGGTGTACAGTGACTGTATCTCCGTCCAAGCCTTCGATCAGACCGCACATGGAGTTCTATCTCGCGCCTTATTCCAACATTCGTTCGCCCTCGGACACTTGTAAAACGCTGTTTCCATCGGAAACTCGAAGCTAACAGAGGATTTGTGAAATGAACAGGAAACTTTGTGTACTCTCTCGATCTCTGGCCCCTTATTCACCAGTGCGAGGCAAAAATCCTTCGTGTACTGTTCGAATTTCAAGTTAAATACCAAAAGAAAGTACCAGCAAAAAAAGTATTCCCTTTCGTTCTAGTCGATAGCGTTTCTGGAAAAATTTTAATCGACGAATTTCAGAAAAAAAAAAAAAACTTTGACCCCATGGTGCCGAGTTGCCACGTCGCGTTTTCGTAGATCTAGCGATTAGAGGTGATGCAGGCAGTCTCCCTAGCTCTACTACTCACGTTGAGAACCGTATGAATCTGCTCGTTGAGAGTAACGGTACTTTGTCCTTAGTCGATACTGCGCTAAGCTCACTTGCACGGAATCTCTCGTTGCAAATACGTAGAAAAATTCGATGGAACAGTCGACGAGATAAAAACAAAGATTTCCGAGAGAAACGTTGAATAAAAATTCAATCAAGCTCATTCGCTGATGTTTGGAGAGGCTTTCAGACTCCCTTTGAAGAAAAAAGTTTGAACAACTAAATTGAATTGAATTGAAAGAAAATAAATACAACTTTTGTGACGAATTGGTGGAAATAACGGAGATTCAGCAATAAAAGCTACGATCAACGTGTTATAGACAAGGCGATCGTAAAGTGGCTTTCACCATGAGAGAGCACATGTCCACGATTCTCCTGTCCAACAAGAACTCGAGCGAGAGATCATTAAACGGGAGGAGAGACGAACGGAGCGAAGAGTGTCGATAAATCTGGCTTTTTCCGCGGTGATGCCAGTAAGCTCGAGCGAGTTATACAGGCATTGAGGCCCGTGGTCAGCAAAAAGAGCATCCAAGCCCAAGTATACTTACTTCGTCAGCGAATCTCGAACGAAACTCGCCAACTGGTGAGAGACGAAAACTTAACGAGGAAAAGTGGTGCTGTCTCCAATAGGACAATAAAAATCTCTTTTTCGACGTTTCTGCTGTTTGGGCTTGGCGTACGAAATAATCAGAATGAGATGGAACTTACTTTTTGCCGAGCAGCGTTGTTAACGATCGAGATATACGAGAGAATAATCGTAGAACGAGGATAATGCTATTACGATGGGAAAAGCAAAAGGAATCCAACACGAATCACCGACATTCAATAATTGTTCACAATGTAAGTTCGGAATTTACGATGATTCACGAGATATTCTTTCTCCGAGTGCATTCTTCGAGCATAAAAATGTACGATATTATAAAAGATGCTGAGGAAAAAGAAGTCACTGAGAAGAATAAGGAAAAAGGTGGAAAAGGATGAAAGAGAAAGGGAGAAAACATGAGGATTTACGAGGAAAATGAAAGAAGTTTCTCGCGCCAGGCTTTTCCGTAATATAAGAGGAAGTGCGTCGTAAATGTGAACGAAGAGGAGGAAGCGAAGAGGTGGATCGGACTGTGGTGAAAAAAAGGGAAAAGGTAGAACGTTGAGCGGCGACAGGAGGTATTCTTCCAGTAGACAAGATCCGCGAGGGGGTTTCCTCTTCGAAGAACACACACCAGTTATCCTTTTGCGTTCGGGGAGCAATCCTTGTACGAGGGAAAGGAAAAAAAATACTTCACGATAAGGTTAGCAACGAGAATGCTCGTTTGAGACATTCCTGGAGTTCTCTTTCCGATGAGCTCTGCGTAGCTGACGCGAAGAGCTTATGTACGCGAAACAACAGATGAGAGAAGGAAAATGTCCGCCTCGTGGATTAGACAAAAGGCGAAGGGGGTCCGAGTGATGGAAGAGGACAGCGTAAAATTCGAGACTTATATATGGCCGAGACGAAACGGCCATTTTCCTTGCTCCAGGGAATAATTTGCATGGGGCTCGAGTTTTTATCGTTGTCGAGGGTTTATACACTCTTCACTTTCCTTCCGTTCTCCTCTTCGTTGCAGGCTGCACCTCTCTCTAAAGGTCTCGCGATAATTCACCATACGGAAAGTTCCACCGCATCAATCTGCGAATTTCAAGTGCGACTAAAAGAAAAATACCCAATGACGGAAAAATAATACTACAGACATAGCAAAAAAATGCTCCGTCCAGGCTCCGATCGCGGAAGCCGATTAATCGGATGAAATGGAAATCAAATCGTATTTTTCTTCCGTCTCTACGATGATCGATAATCCTCACCTTGGTTTTGATAAATTCAAGTCGAGATTGAAATATGATATTTCGAAATACGACTTTCCATTCTCGCACAACGTTCCACTAAGACGATTATCCGTTCGGTTAGTTGGAAGCAATCATGCCTGCAAGATTGAGCATAACAGAGATTAAGGGAATAATTATAATGAAATTCAATCAATCATTTTTTCAAATACCTCAAAATTTGGTGCCGCAAACGTGGGAAAATTAGATACGAGAAGAAAAATCAAAGTTCACTCGATGATTCTATCGGTATGGATATAGTTTCGAGCTCAATGGACGCGCTAGATATTTCGTCCAAGTGTCAAGGCACAAAAGGTATTCACGAGATATGGTGTCCAAATCGATGGGGAAAAAGTTTGAAGACAGAAGAAATATCGAGAATCCCAAAGGAGAAAACGAGATTTATCGTTGACCACCGAAGTGTGAATGGTCCGAGGGTGTCGGAGTAGCGCGTATTTATATAGACCTCGCTTGACACACGAGCTCTGCCAAAAGGCAAAGAAAAGGGTTGACGCCTCGTTGCTTTGACGTCGATCACGTCCTGCTCTGTAACAGGCCACGATATCTCGAGTCCTTTGAACACGTGCACGTAACAAGTATTCGCTGTTACGAACAAAAGCTCAACTCCCTAAGGCCGACGCGAAAGCTTTGAAAATTTATTGCATTCTGATGGTTCAACGGGTGGCGATTTTAGGGCAAAGTTCTTATAACTTTGACCTTCCGTCTTCTGCTATGATGAAACGTTCATATGTGAAGCTACCGCGTTTTTCTCTTTTGGGTACATCAGTTTCTTCTTCACGTGGAACAGTCTGTTTCAAGGAGTGAATGGCATTCCCCTCAACTTCATAAATGGATGGAGCACGTCACGTGAAACGTCAATTACGCAACCCTGACATTCTCCGATTGCTTCGATCCATTTGCACGTATTTCGTTGCACGACAAACGGAGATTCCAACATAAGGATCGCAGCATCACGCAGTTTTTCATATAGTTCAAATTTGTAATATTGTTTTTTTTTTTTTTTACTTTTTTTCTATGAGACAACATTTTATTTGCTCAAACAAGTGGCTGATATTCGGAAGCATCGAATAAAGAAACATTTTATACACATGATTAGGAAGGACATACCCGATCCCTGGAACGTAAATCAACAAATGGAAAAACATATGCCATTAGTGGAGATTAAGATTAAATGAAGGTAAGAGCCTTGGGAATAGAATTTCCTCGAGTTTCCGATGGACATCCGATGGACATCCCTGTAGCGCGCGTTAAGTAATTACACAAAAAATTCAACAAAACGTTCGGGCTATATATTCCTGTTTATATTTAATGAACGGAAATTAAACAATGAGAAAGCGGAAAGAATGAAACTTAATAGAACAGCTGCGAATTACAGAATGAGTGGAAATAATTTTACAAAAAGATGAAAATCGATTATTTCATTTCCAGTCCGCGTTGTTTTTCATTAATGCACGAGTCCCACGAGCTTTTATCACCCCATGAATAATTGTATGACTCCGAAGTTTGCAACGTTGATGTTCGACGAAAAATATTTGATCTATTAATTATTTAATGAATTCTGAAAATTGTGACAATTTTTCGTGTCGATTGAATGTTTGGTTGGCAAGGGAGGATCGTTTTATTGCCCAGACCAAATATTGAATGATAATTACGAGTTCTGATCAAGGAAAAACAAAATTTCGTTGCATTCCAACGATGCAAACTTCAGCAGCATAAACTCGTCAATGCAATCCTCCTTTGAAAACATTTTTCCATCAAGATTTAGCAATGTTTTTTCTTCCCTTCTCCCTCCCTCCTTCCTATGTCACATGCATGCATGTTACATAAGCATAGAGAGATATACGTAGAGTCGAACGAGGAGAAACCGTATATTCGCGTATAGTATAAAGCCATGGCTCGTCGAGGCTGTGACGATATCCCCAGAAACGGAGCTCTACCCGATAAGAACGTGACAGGACTGTGGTATCGATAAGTCCGCGCTCACAGCCACAATTCTGCGGGGATAAAACCAATTTCTCGATTACGCGCTCTACGTGATAACGTTCTATCGATAGGTACCTCTGTAAGCTATATACGGTTTGTATACTCATTCGGTTACTATAGATTTGCGATCGTATTCGGTTGTACCTGCGTCTCTCTCTCTCTTTCTCTCTCTCGAATTCTCTTACTGCGAACAATTTTTTTCATGCAAAAAAAAATGCATTACATTATCGTCCTCGACGAATAACATGGGGAGAGATTTCTAAATAATAAAACTTCATCAATTACAATTAAATGTTGAGATTGAACATGTGGATCATTAATTCCTCTCGAACTGGATACGTGGATGCGTTCGTGAGATGTAAATATTCAATCGAGAACAGCGAGCCAAGAATAAAAGATTACGAACATGATTCGAGAAAATTCACTAATTCCAAAGACAGTAACAGCTTCCAGAGTTCGACAAAAGGAGATGGACGGATGTCGACCAATGAAGAATACAGGAAGCATCGAATATCTACTAATTGAAACTTAATTACAAATTCACAGCTGGATATCTCTCTTCAGCAAGCTTCCGCATGGGCAAATATATGGAATAGGCATTTTTCGTGATAACTCTGGCATGAAAAATTAAATAAATTCAACCACGAGCTGTTCTGCTGGTTCTACTGTTTTCTAGTATTTTTAAAATGAATTCTTTCCATAAAATATGAAACGTATGATTCACGAAGAAATCAGAGGTCAGAGCTTGAAATAGAATCTAGTAAATGGTTCCATTCATCCTTGATGATGAACGAGGTTAGCCGAATAATTGGGCGGTATATGCAATAGCCTATCTTGTTCAAATAAAGAGAAACGATCGACGCGTGTCTATTTGCGTAACGGCAAAGGAATTTCGAATTCAACGATCCGACAGTGGATGAAGCCAGAAAATGATGTCGAGTATAGTCTGTTTCCCCTGTAAAGCGGAAATACTCGTATTCCGGGAGGCAATGCGGGCGCGCACAGAAGTATACTTTGCACAAATACCCTCTGGAAGCAGAGTACGTTTAGAGTCATGTATCGCGAGGGTATATGCCGGAGAGCGAGAAATAGCCTCGTAAACGAACTCATACCACGAACTATAATAAAAATTCCTTAGTTCGTGTAAAACGTTTTGGTTTCGCAGGAACTTTTTTTTTTTTTTTCTCGGATTCGTCATAAATGAATGGTGCACGCGAGCGCATTTATGTGCATCGGTAATTCTGTGTTGTTTATTATTGAGGAAGCGAGACGGGAGATAGTCCATTTCACGTGTCATTTGCAACACACGCACGAGCTCGAACGTGCCTGAACGAGCGACGAACATTGCTCAATTGATTAATTGCCGGAGCGAACCAACGTGAAGTATGTTCCACAATATGTGCGACAACCTATCGACGGGATATACAAATTAATACACAACTCTTTTGAACTCGCACCAATATCTCGTCAAGTTTCCAGCGCGTAACTACAAAGCCATCAAAATTTCGTAGGCAATAACTTTCGGGGCGGACGAGCTTCGATTAAACTTAATGCGACATGAAATTAAATTTCAGTTCCCCTTGCGGACCTGTCAAAATCTTCTGGTACCGATACATGGACGTCGATTTGGTAAAAAAAAAAAAGAAAAAAAAAACAGGATCGGAATCCTTATTGTGTGCGACCTCAAATGACATTTTTCTTATTCAATTCACTTCAGAATTCCCGTTTGGGAACTGGTTCGAAAAAACGACTCTGAAGTTTGCAACGTTGATATTCAACGAAAAATATTTGATCTATTAATTATTTATTGAATTTTGGAAATGGTGGCAGTTTTTCGTGTCGATTGAAGTTTTGGGTGGCAAAAGGGAGGATCGTTTTATTGACCAGACAATTTCGTTGCATTCCAACGATGCAAACTTCAGCATCAGTCCAACAAAACGAACAAACTAGTTCATTCGCTCTATTAATTTGCTGGAGTATACGTAGTCGAACACAAATATGGATACGTGGATTCAATTTACATACGAGTAGCGTACATGCTGTTGTCCAGATCGAGTGTCTATGCTGGTGGTTGCACGAACAAAAGAGACCGCAGGGTCGCACAACAAGAGGCTGTGGATGCTGAGATAGCAGACGAAATGACAATATCTTTGCTGTGGATGCTGAGATAACAGACGAAATGACAATATCTTTGCTGTGCATGTGTACACAGTTGATAACGAGCCGATGAGCAAGTGGGATTTATCGACGAATCTAAATTGATATCTCAAACGCGTTTATGCGTTTGAAATCTTTCTCTCCCTTTCTCTCTCTCTTTTTGTATGTCTGTTCGTTTCGGTAGCTACCGCGTCGGAAGCTCTGAATAGTACGGAGTCCCGTTCGTTTTGCCGGGGAGAAAGTCAATGTGTGATTGCGTACCAATGAGCTCGGCTGTGCGTGTGTAAATTCCAATGGAGGAGCGATTCTCCGCACCCCCGGGAACAGAAACCGAGCTCGAGCAGCTAGGGCACTTCAGCTTCGACCTCGGCTGAATATATTATCGGAGAGACGCGTGAGCACATCAACGGAGCTCTGCTCAACCCTCGTTTTCATGAAACGATCTCACGAAGTGTGGAATGGGTGGTTGATGCAAAAACCCTGTGTCAATAGCGAAAAAGAGAGAGAGAGAGAGAAAAAAAAGAGAGAGATCATCTTGACGCACATACAAATGGTTTTGGCAATGAAAATCCTCTCGCAAAACCAGCCGATGCTCGAGGCTGCATCAACCTAGAGCAACAGTTGCTGCTAACTAATTTATTTTTTCCCTGATCCCTACTCGAGAACACACATTGGATACGTACTCGGAAAACAAACTTTGCCAATATCTGATACTGATACTTGCACGAGAACTGGGCAAACACTAATTGATCAACAACTGAACTTTAAGGACGTTGTATGGCGAAGGTAAAATCTAAATTTTTGTTTTCAATGTTTCTCACGAACAAAATAGTTTGCGAGCCTAAGTTCATTCGAATAAGTTGTTACTAATTGACTAAAGAACAACATACTCCAAATCCAAGATTTTCCGAGGTAATCTGTATTTCTTATATAATAAACAAAATTTCGAAAAAAATTAACGACCGATTTTTTTGAGAAACTAAATAAAACTTCTTTGATGTTACATAAAAGTGTGTGCAAAGTTTTGAGAGACTTCACCATTTGGAAATCGAAATATTTATTGTTGAAAATTTCAACTTTTAACACACGCTCTTATGAGAAACTACGGAAAATTGTGATTTTTATAAATAAATGTCTCGACTTGTACATGGTCTTGAAATTGCGCGAGGTATTAGATATCATTATTCTTTTTGTGTGATGCGAATTTAAGGGAACTCCATCGATAGAAAATTGTGCATCCAACGTCCTTAACAAGCAACAACAAAAAAACTCAGCTCCTCGTATCTCAGGTTCATCGAACGCGAGTAACGCGGATTCTTAGCTCTCTATGTCGTGATTGAGGCTAGTCTCGCAGCAGAGTTAGAGAAACGAGACTGGAGACTCGACGTACCACGCTGTGAAAAATCGATCATCACGGAATATAAGTAGCTCGGTGCCAGATAAAGAAATGGCGAGAAAGAAAGGGAGCCATCAATCGCTCGTTTTCTCGGAAATTTGCTCGACGGCACATTACGCCAAGAGTATTGCGAACATATACGCCAAGTGAGAATGTCGAGTGCACGCGCGCCGCAATACTTACGATCGTCGCGATGTATAGGGGCATCGAGATCGCGGACGAGTCATGCGGTGCGATTTCCTGTGATCGGATGCTCTCGAGCATGTTAGATTCTTGCTATTTGTGTGTATGTCGCATACACACAATGTCCGCAAGTTTGTAATATATATAAAGAGCAAAAGAGCGTTGAGAGAACGGGACCCATACTTTTTACGAGTATAGCCTCGTTACTCGACGACCCTGCATTAGCCATCGAGATCGAGGGTTCGAGACCGTGGACTATGTAGGCCGAGCGTGCTCTCACAGGTACGGCCACGATTCCACACACAGTAATTCTTGCCTCTGGATCAAATGGGAGCTCTTCAGTGTCATCTCATCTCTTTCCCGAGCAATGAAATCTCGGCCAAGTCGACATGGTCGATTCGTTCGATCGAGATGTCCGCGAGAACACCTAAAACTCGACCGAATTACGAGAGATTATTTTCGTCTATTCACTGGACCATGAAACTTTGATTCAATCGGAATTTTCTCATCTCCAGTGAATTTTTCATTGATGCTATGCTCGTGACTATTATTTTTGCCCTCACAGACTTGGATCGCGATAACTGAGTAGAAAAATAACCAGAATTCTGGGCCGATGCGAATTACCAAATTTTATCTGCTCGTTCGTCAATTCAAATTTCCTCGAGATTAGAAATTTTCTTCTACGAGATGGAGAACGAAATTTGAGATGGAAAAGTTGAACAGCTTCAAATCGCATTGTAACAAAGTTACACGAAATTTCCTTCGCTCTGCGGATTATCTTGATGCACGAAGATGTCATTGAACATAGAAAACCTCATACGTTTAACGAGACAATTACGAGTTATGCTCTCCTCGAGAAAGGCATTACAAAATACTGTGAGTAATCTGAATAGATGTAGAAACGTTTATACAAGCTTGTAATATCTTACAGCGCTCAGAAATCCTCGTGGCAATTACAAACTTGTACGAAAGTTCAGGCACTGCATGTAATTTCTATTTATATATATGCATGAGAAATGCGCGTTTGACGCGTCGTGCCAAGAGGAACTTTAGATCGACATGAGCTCTGAATTTTAAGTCCCATTCTCGCTTTGTCTTTCTCCCAAACCGCGCAATCCCTTCTTCCGCGTTCTCCCGCACAGCCACCGTTCGCCTTTATGTGCTTTGAGTCTGCGAAAAGTAAAGCTGCACCGATACATCACTTGCACCCTTTATATTCCAGAGACAAAGTTCGCGTATGTAGAAAAGTTTGCATTCACATTGCAGCGCAAGAAAAATCGTAACACGCGAAAAAAGCGGACGAGTGCTTGGAAAAAAAGGCACTCGGTAACTCCAAACGGCGAGGATCGATTCGATTTACCCGAACGTGCATGCACGCACATGGAAATATTTAAAATTCCGATAATTCCAGCCGGTCAAGAGCTTGATCCGTCTGAGCCAAAAGTCCTCGGTATAATATAATCCTCCGACATTTTTTCAGTCTCCGATATCAAGTCCGATAAATTTGCTCGAATTATGTCAGCGCAGATACGAATTTAATCAGAGGGACGAGACGGTGGAGTCTCTCGAATAATTTCAAGCAACTTTACGTTCATTTTAATTTTTGCTTCCTCATAGAGATTCTATGTCCCGATGTTTTTTTTTTCTTTTTAGATTTCAATCTCAATTTGCTTGAAATGTCCCAAAACATCGAAAATTCAAATCTAGAAAAAATGTTCCGATGTGTGTGATGTTCTGGCACTGTAAAATTCAAACTTTCATGACTCGAGAACGGTTAGAGCTACAGGGCTCCCGTTTTGCGCAAATGTTAATCCATACGAGCTCTTTATTCTCTGAAAATTTTGTTGGAATTGCTAGAAAAGTACGAATTCTACGGAATTTTGAAATTTGCAAAAAAAGGCTGTCGGCTCTCTAACTTTTTTTATCTATCATTTTCGATCGAATTATTCGATAAATTTCGTCTCATCAGAGCTGGTTCGAGCGATATTTACAGATAAATAAATGAATATCGAGGCATGTGGATTGCGGGAGCTTTTTTTCCGGGTCTGTGTACGCGCTCGCAGAAATTAGTCAGTAGAAGTAAATTTGTCAAGGGAAATTCGTTTTTTTTCTCGTACGTGTAAATTCGGTGTTGCTGTTTCATCGTATGCGCTTGTATCAACTATGCCAATAAAATTGGAGGCATGTGTGCACATCGGGAGTGTCTGACTCGCGTAATCTCGAGGGATTTTAGACTGACGGTTCGAACTGACGGAGCGATTTTATTGAAGCGTGCACAGAGCTGTGAGTGAGAGTGAAAAAATGCATTGTTGTTTTTGTCCAACGAGTCGGCACAACGTGTGAATAATTTTGAATTCTCGGCATATCTGGACGAAACGCGAGTGCATGGGAACGTGTATATAGATCGGATCGTTCAGTTCCTGGGGGTCTTTCAAAAAAACATGCAAATTGAAACGTCATTCGGAAGAATCGGGGACTCAACAGGAAGAAAAAACGGAAACTATCGAAATATACAGGGTAAGAATAACGTCATCGACATGTAAAAGCTTTAAACGACTTGTTGGCGCAAACTCTTTCAAAAAATAGCGACTACGAGCGTACCCAACGTACCGTTAATCTTCGCACTGTACATTTTTTTCCTCTTACCGCTCTCGCGCTTTTCCATTAGCCAAATGATTTATTCATTCCTCGATCGCGATCGCATACACTTAAAACAAGACACGAAAAATGGGTTAATTGACAGGGTGCATGCAGCGTAAGTATATACTGCGCAGCTATCGATTTTCCAAAACTATTCCAGCCATGACGATAGCTCTCGCGTCGTTTTATTCTCGTTAAAGATTCATCGAGTGAACGAAAATAAAAAGCTGCGAGCTCGTCGTGTCCTTGACTTTTCCTTGGGTAATTATTAGCAGAGAAATTGAAACTCGCTGGAATATCTGGTGGAGGCTCCCATTCATTTACGTACTTTTCTTCAATTGCCAAACTCTATGGAAATCGTGGCACGATCAACTTTGTGTCCAAAGTGCACAACGCGCTTGCTCGCGATAAAAAAGTGCGTCCGCTGCAGGGTCGATAAAAACGGTACTGCAAATTTCCATTTTCATTTTTCCACATCATGCGCACGTGAATAAAATGAACTGAAGTTGGTGAAGTTTTTTATTCATACACGTGCGCAAACTTTTGAATGCGATTTTTTTAAAATGAAAATGAAAAAAAAATGAAAAAAGGCGAGTTCCGCGTGAGTCAACGTTTCGAACTTCAAAATGTATCACCGCATCCTGCGCATCATCAATCGAAGAACAAATAAATTAAATTACGTCAAACAAAAGATCCGGACATAGAGATTGTGCCAAGAATTTTCCGTTGAGTTTTTCCGGCTGAATATCTCATAGGGAAATGTACACGAGTTGGAATTTCATACAGAGAAAAGTTTAACGATTTTATTCACGAGTGCAGTCCGCAACTGCAGTAAAACAACGAATTTTCCCCTCTTTCTCTCTCTCTCTCTCTCTCTCTCTCGATCCTCCCTCTTTCTTCTACCAGGCGATGGAGCAAAAATGCGGAATATTTCGACGTTTCGAAATATATGCGAAATTCAATTTGCTACCTTCCGTTCGAGATAGGAATTTACATGTATCCTTCGATGTATCGTCAAACACGATATCGATAAAATACGACAAGAATTCTATCTTCTATGACAAATGTTCCATATGACAATGAATCGAAAATATAAAAATTAGCGAATCAGAGAGAAAATGGTGAATAAAGTAATTAAACTTGATGAGGAAATTTTCCAATAAATTGGTGAGATTTTTATATTTTCAGAGTGAATAAAAACCGAATAAATACTTTGGAAATTTTCTAATTTGCGGAACGTGAGTTTCCATTGCGGAGAGAAATGAAGTTTTTTAATTGACTCCAAATTTTTCTTTTATTTTCACAAAAAAAATCGATTTTGCACAGCCCACGGTTCAAAGGTCAATGCCTCATACGATTCTCTGCGACACTAATTTTTCCATTTCGTAAACTCACGTAGTTGTTAATTATTGAAAAAATAATAATTTAGATTCTAAAATAAGACACAAAATCGTAACTTATTGTGATAAAGTTTCTTACGTGGTCGAAAATATAATTCGACTGTCGGGTCGATGCTTTGCCAGGGCTATCGGTTAGAACGGGGAAATCTCATTGAATCGTGAAACTCTCTGACAAGGCAATGCGGGTTTGATTTAAAAAAAATAATGATAGCGGATAGCGTCGTGATGCGTTGCAACGCGCACGTTGGTACTCGTTGAGCTCGACGTTAAATCCGTAATTTCGTTTCCAATGCGAAACGCGAATTCGCCACCGATAAATTATGCAGGAATCAGGGTGGTATATGCCGAGTGTACATATACGATCGTTTTGTACCGCCAATGAATTTCCCAAAATCAGTGATGCCCGAATGATAGGTGGGAGAAAGCGTCGCTGCATATTGGACGTCCCGAGTAAAGTTTATCACTTTGAAAAACGCGATTATTCACCGAAAAATACGATTTTTGAAAGTCCCGAAAATTATTGATCGTTCCTCGTAAATAATTGAATAAAAAATGATCGCATTGAAAATTCAAACTTTTCAGAGGCCAAAGCAATGCAGACTGCAAGAGAGAGAAAGAGAGAGAGGGAGAGGGAGAGAAGGAGAGTTCATGGATTCACGACAGCAGACAAACGCACAATTTCATTGGAATTATGAATTGAAAGCGGAAACGACGAGGGAATTGTAATTGACTGATTCAAAGCGGTGAGCCCTATGGATAAGCAGCGAATGAGAAGGATACAAAAGGAAGGCGAGTGGCGCAGAGATCCGTGAAATGAAAATACGATCCGCCCGATTTTCGTGACGTATCGCCCCGGAAGTAGAACGAGCGATATGGTAAAGCACACGCGTGTTGTCCAGTTTTCCCCGCGCGTTTGAATCTCAATTTTCACACACGACTCGATGATTCCCCGTTATTAATAGTCGCCTTCCATCGTGATGGGGTGCATAAAAAAAAAGCTAGATTTGCAGAACAGAAATCATTCGATTTTCAACGCCAACATTAATTTCCGTTGATTTCAAAATTCCGAACGAAACCTTGATTTTATTTATCGCCCATTCGAAATATCGTTTCCATTCGATTTAACTTTATCGATCAGTTTATTTTTCACCAACGATTCCAGGGAAAATTCATTTGCTAGCTGCAGACAATTTAACGAATTCAGAAATAGCGTTCAAGTTGGTGACACAATCGAAAGAAAATAAACGGACGATTTTTTGTCCTTTGGTTCATCCGAAGCAACAAGTGTCAAATTCTCCTCGTCGTTTTTTTGTTTTTATTTATCACCTCAGTCGTCCATCAAAACCATGTGCCAAATTCACCCGAAACGTCTGTACTGACCATCCAGCGGAGCATCTCCGTACAACCGGAAACATCAAAGACACGAGAGACAGAGGAGAATGGCTCTCGAGAATCACTTTATTCTCGGACCGTCCTCATCATCGTCTCCACTCACTGCAACTACCACAGCAGAGCAGAGATCGTAGAATTTACTGCTTGTTTCTCATGCCGAGGGATCGCAAAGATTCTCAAGCGGCTTGAATATCTCTTTTGGAAAGAAAAAAACAAAAATTACAAGTATTTTTTGCTTCCTGACGTCCGTTGCCTTTTTGCGTGGAAATAAAAGCGAATCTCTGGTGACGATTCTCCTATTTAATTTATTTAAATTCAACTTTACAACGTTCGACGAATCGCTCGGAAAAAAAGGAAAACTGCAAAGATTTTTCCTTGGTAATATTTTTGAGGAGAATAAAAATTTTCAAGTATTCCATGGCAATGGTCGAAACTGAGTTCTCGTTTTCGGATCAGTGGCTCGGTACTGATTGAGCTTCGCGTCGAAAAACACATTCGGATTACGACAATTCCAACGATGTTGGGAGTTTTGTCAAGGACTCCGTCTTGACCCGCGGGATATCTTTTACCACGGCTTACCAAGATATCACACAGACACACAGAGGAAAAAGAGAGGAGCCTGGGATCACACGTAAGTTTGAAAAGAAAAAAGCAAGAAAGTCTCTGGATTGGAAGAGCGAGGAAATCCATGACACGAAAATAAAGTGTAGAAGTTGAAGAGGTACGAACTTTTGGATTTTCGGAAAGATGCGAAAGAGAAAAAGCGACGAAAAAAATGAACCAGTTTTTTTTTGTGAGATCAGGAGCTTCCGTTAATGGTCAAGTCCTTTTGGCAAAGAAAGCACCTCACCCTTCGAATTTACTCAAGATCGAGTCCATCGCAGTCTGGAAAGTTGTAAACGGCGAATTAGGGGACATTTTTTATCCGCACGTTGTCACAAGATCCTTTCGTCGTGTTTTTTGTTGCGCTCACGCTCTAAGAAGAAATCGAATTTCGGCAAAAGCCATGCGGAGCAAGTTTCGGCTACGTTTGGCAAAGAGAACTTGGAATTTCGTGGTTCAGCGAGCTTTTTACATACGAGATAATGGATGAGGGCATAGATATCAGAGAAATAGGGGCAACGGGTTTCATCTTATTCAGGAATTCGAGAGTCAAATGCAAATACAAAATTATCTTGTTTCTCAAAAGTTTCTCTCCAACACGAAAGTATTTTAGTTTTCGATTTGTCGAGCCTGAAGATAGCTTTATAAAATCAATAATGGGAACATCAATGAGGTCGATTAGATTTAGTGTACTGAGCAATCCTCGGATCCACTCTCACCTTCGATTTGTCAAGTCCCTTCAGGAAATACACATCTGCTCAGCCGTGTCGTTGATTAAAAGAATTTTTCATAAAGTATCTCTTCCAGCAGTAGCCGAACATTACCGCAGGTGTCTAATTATCGCATCGTTCGAACGGAAGAAGAAAAAGTTGCAGTATCTTTCTCCAGCGACCCTGACTAATCGTTTATGGTCGCTTTCGCTTTTGTCTCGTCGCAGCCACGAGCTCGTGGATCCACGAACGGCTGGATATAAAAATACGAGAATCATTTTAGTCTTGGAGAAGATGATTGCCGTGGGGCGAAGACTGACCATCGTGTTCCGGCCTTGCAAAGGCGAATGTGAAAAGCGAAAGTATCATCACGGCTTTCTTGAGAAATAAATCTCATAAATACCTAAACGTAAATGTCCACGTATGGATCAGGGTGTCACGAAACGAATCAACATTTTCTTCGCTCGGGCATAGTGTTGGAAAGTTGGAGGATGATTAATAAAAATTTATGTGGAACGAGCGAGTCGTTGTAAAATATAAAAATCGTATATTTTTGCGATTTCCATTGCAAATCGGAGAACCGAATGCAATTTCATGTTAAACTTGAAAAAAAAAGAATAAAGTCATGAAAAATCGAAATAAAAAAAATCAATTTTGTCTGAAATTATTTTTTCTATAGAAAAATTCAATCAATCCAACTTATTAATGAATATCTCGGAAACAGAGGTCCCGTGCTTCGAAACGCCCACGTGCAACTTGCGACTGGTGAACGTGCGAAGAAACCCACGTGAGTCAAGCGAGCGATGGATACAAAGTTTTTCAACTAGCTCGATAAATGATGTATCTTGTGGCTTTATACGTCCAAAAAGAAAATCAACTATTCTCCCTTTGTCAATTTCCCTCATCTTCATCATCATGGTCGTGTGCATATACGTCCCCGGTTGATGGTGTGGGAAAGAAGAAGGTAGGGGTGAAAAGGCTTTATATGCGAGACGAGCCCGAAATACTGACAAGAAAGTGGGCAAAACTTGGTTCTTCTATCTTTTACGTAAAAACCAACGAAACCGTCCATACACGAACTGAAAAGCTCGCGAGCACTCTGGAGAAACTCTTTCACACACACACACACACACGTATTCGTCTGTGTGTGTGTGGGAAAAGAGAAAGAAAAGCTCTCTCGTTTTCTCAGTGAGTACTCGAGCAACATGGAAGCCTGCACGTTCTTCCTTATATGATTCTCGAAGAGCAAAACCGTACAGCCCTTTGTCAAGCAAATACAAAGGGTTCGTCGTGTGGAGCTTTCTGAGCGGAAGGTGTAACGACGATTACGAAATCTACTCCATGTTTTTGTGTATACGGCCACTTGACACTTGAGACACGGCGCACGTACATAATTGTCGAAATAAAAAAAGTTAAAAAAAAGCATAATTCTGTTTTTTTTCGTCTTTTCTCACCCAAGAGCCTTTTTTGTCAGTGGTATTCATATTTTTTGCAAAACATATTAGCGACATGCTGTAGGAGTGAAGCAGAATCCAAAGATTACACATCGAATGCAGCACAAAGCGGTAATTGTTTCGTAAAATTTGCTGTAAAATTCAAATCTTCTCTCCCACACAAAAATCTTCGTATGTAATTGTGCTCGTTAATGATCGTAAAGAAGAAAACGAACATCTTGACTCATTGCACAATATCCAGACAATTTAATTTATGTAATCAGTCGCCACAGTACGCGATTCGACACTCTCGAGCTAGGGAATTAATCCCGAAGGTCTCCGTAATGACTCTTGGCATTTAACGGTGATCGTAAATTCCTCGTTCGCCTTTTTCACTGTGATTTAGTTTTTTTTTCTTTTTCTTTCACTTTTGCCTTATACGAAAATATGTAACGTTTAAAATTGCTGCGAGGGAGATCTGCCGATTACGAAATGTGTACGAAACCAGTATCGTCCGTTTGTATAGCGAGGCACGCGATAAACTCAGAGCTCCCCCCGTCCCACGAGTCCAATCGATTACGAAGTGGAGAGAATGGAATTGAATTTAACGAGCCAATGGCAATATCGTCGAAAATCCACCGGCTTCCGAAAAAGCCTCCTAGTGAATGGGGATCATCGGAACAAAATGCTTCATCAATAACGTCATTTGTTCTAGGAGATCGATTGTATCTTGGAAAAAATACGATCTAACAATTTGGAGGCAGCAAAGGTTCGATAAGAAACTTTGTTTATTAAAAAAAGCACAAGGATGATGTCGTACAACGACTCTGAAGTTTGCAACGTTGATATTCAACGACAAAATATTTGATCTATTAATTATTTATTGAATTTTGAAACTTGTGGCAATTTTTCGTGTCGATTGAGTTTTTGGGTGGCAAAGGGGGATATTTTCTCGTCCAGACAAAATATTGAATAATAATTCTGCTCAATTCTGCTCAAGAAAAAACAGAGTTTCGTTGCATTCCAACGATGCAAACTTCAGCATCGTGTCGTACGATATAACTTGAATTTTTGGGACTTTGGAGTACAATCGACTTGAGATAAAATAATCCAAAAAACACACGTCCTCGTCTCGCAATAAATTTGGCATATGGTCCAAGAATTAAGGGAGTTTACAGCGAGTGGTTTCGTAAAATTGATGACACACGAGTCTGGGTCTCGCCCATCAAAAGTAAGAAATGAGATGGCCCAGTTTCCGGTGCAGAGGCCACTTACCCCAGCACCTTGAGCGAACAAGCGGTGTTCGCCATTTTTATTACACCACGTGCAATTTCGCACGTTGCACTTCATCATCCGAGAGCCCTTTCTTTTGAGTATTTCATCTAAAAATTTCAATTCCCCATATTTTCCTGTTGTTGTCGCACACGCGTTCATGGCATTGTGCAAAAAAAAAAGCATTTCAATAATTCCGAATGTCATTTTCGATCCTATTCACGTATGGACAGTGAGTAACAATCGGCAAAATGATTCATCAGATGATATACGAATTCATTGTTTTCCATTACTCTCGACAGACGAAAAAAAAATAATCCGCGGATCGCATTTCGTTATAATGTCGTTTATGGTTAATGACTATGCAAGTAAATGTTCCGCAGGTAGATTTATTTATACGAATTGTTTGCACTGGTATATCCGGAGGTAGCGCGTCCGGAAAAATGCGCACAATAATCGCTCGAAATATACATCGTGCACGTTTCAAAAGAAACGAAAATAAATCACTTTTGTAGTTATTACGAGCCACGTTTTTACATCATTTATTCACGAGATAATGGAGCGGTATAAAGCGAGCATCGAACTGGTGGAAAGTTGAATTAAAAGGTTTATTAAATGTAGGGGAGGGTATATGTAATACTAAAGATAGTATCGATCCATTTATTTCGTGCGTATATTTCCCTAGTTTCCCTGAACCAAACGCTTTTTGCGATGAGCCGTACGAGGCTATAGGTCAGAGTACTTGACAGAAAAAGTTGTTTTGGAATTCCATCAACAATGCAAGTGTCTGTATTCGACTGAAAAAGCGTTTTAAAGCCGGCGAAAGTTTGCGCGAGCTGCACAGCATTAGTCGAGTAACAAGAAAAGAAACAAGAACCACAATTAGCTCATGACGAGGACTGGGGCGCATTGAGGTTCGAGTTCAAAGCCGCGTGTGTGTGTGTCTCGCGAATCAACCACGTGCACCATTTTTTGCGGGGCGTTGGAGATTTTGGAGAAAAAAAGATAAGAAAAATATTTTTTTTCTGGAAAATCAGAGTTTGAGCCCGACGATGAAAAAATAAATTACGTCAGACAGTTCTCGGGAGATGACGAATGGATGGGCAAATTTTGCGAGCTGGAACAAAATGCACGAGACGAATGCACGAGAGGCGTCGACCTGCTACGAAGCTCTAGACGTTCGTTGCGTTCGTGGCGTTCACGAAGCCATGCACATGAGTGCAACAATAATCATGACGCCTATAGCAGAGACTCTCAAGCCCGGAGAGCAAACCTCTCGTGGATATCACTTTCCGACATGCTCGTTAGCTCGCGCCTAACTCGATCGTTTCCAAAGCTTCGTTCACCGACGAAAACTTGATCGAAAAAAATTGAAATAATTGTCGTCGTACAATTTTCCGTGTCGAATCTTTTTTTTAACGATCGAGCCTCGAAAACGTCAAATGTCTGCTCAAGAAAATACAGAATTTCGCTGCATCCCAACGATGCAAACTTCAGCCTCATAGAAATCACAGCCACCGTATATTTCGTAACCAATAATCATCCTTAAGCACGAACGTGTATTAGGAGAATTCGCCAAACTGGGCAGTTGCGCAACAGCACTTGCCGGGTGTGCTAATGTGTCGTTTTTTGGCTGTACGTGCTCCGTCATCCCGGTGTCCCTCTGCCTCTCAAATATAGCAGCCTCCGGCGATATAACTCGCGTGTACATAGGTGAACAAATATAGAGTTGTCTTGTTCTGTCGATTAAACCACCGCAACGTGTAGGGGTCACGAAAAGAGGTTATTAGCATAGGTTTGCACCGAGAGAATTGAACCGAGGCCGCATGAACGACTCTGAAGTTTGCAACGCGTTGATATTCAACGAAAAATATTTGATCTCTGAATTATTCATGAAATTTTTAAAATTGTGCCAATTTTTCGTGTCGATTGAGTTTTGAGGTGGCGAGGGAGAATCGTTTTATTGTCCAGAACAAATATTGAATAATAATTACGCGTTCTGCTCAAGAAACAACAGAATTTCTTGCAAACTTCAGCATCATTCGCCATGATCCATAATCATAAAAGCGACAACAATAAAATGCCAGGATTATAGATGTACGTGCCAGTTACTTGACAAAGGGCCAGACTCCGCAGTGTATATCCCGGGGAGTTAAAAGTAAACTATAGCTCCACCGAGCACCCAGCGAGTCCGAGTTACGACTCAATTACAATCTTACACTTTTCTCGCCATTGCTTCTCACACTTGACTGTAAGAACCTTCTTTATTCTCTAGCTTTAGCGGGAAACACGCTGGCGACATGGAGACGACGCTAAGCAACGAGTGTGTAACGTTGAAAAAAAATAAAAGAAGAATGAGCAGCGATGGAGTCCGAGTTTGTAAACGTGAACGTACACATGGCCATAAATCCATTAAATAAATGTGAATTATGTGTGAACTCGTGATAAAAGAATGTATAGTGACAAACTCCGGATCCGAATGATTTCAACAAACATTTTCATTCGCTTTTTCGTTTTTCTCATTTCGTGGATTGCGTCGGCGGTTAATGGATACTTTTGTTCGTTTGTTGAAATTTTTCGTGTTCAGCGAACAGAGAACAAGCAGAGACAGTGAGGAAGCTCGAGAAAATCTCGGCTGCTGTTTTCTTCTCGGGAAGCACGGCGAAATCCTTTTCCCACTTCGGCCACCGTGCACACAAAAAGGGGGATGAAAAACGAGGAGAAAAGAGGCGAAGAAGTAAGAGGGATTTATAACACTGCGATGCTGGATATGGAAGGGAGCAAGAACGAGAAAAAAAAAGGTATTCTGTTGGTGGCGCGATCAAGGGCCCTGAAGAAATCCTCCGGAGACCCATATAAGCCGTGGTACGGCCATTTTCAGTGAGACTACGTCTTGGTTGATGGTGCGCCTGTGCGCATCTTGGCCAAACGAACTCAGTTAATTAAGAGATTCTCGCCCCTTGGCAACGCACGCACGAACTCGGAATCACTGAAAGCATCCGGCTGGGGACACCAGAATTTATATAGCAGCCCCGAACGGGCGAAAAACTTTTTCAATTCAATATTTTCATCCGCTCTTCGCTCCTCTTCACCATCCCCCTCGACACTTCGTGACATAAATGTGAAATGTTTAGCCCTATTAAAAATATAACGAAATGTTCTTTTCACCCATTTAAGACGCGGCCCCTCGTACATTTCCAGCAGAATATCAAGTCTGAATGCTGTAACGAATCGCCCTTTCTACCATATTTAGTAACGAATACGCTCGAGTTATTGTTTCCATTAGATGATTAAACTTTCAACCGAATTGGGTCGCAATTATAAAAGTTGGATGAACGTCTGGTGCGCGACGTAATTTTGAAATTTGAATTTCATTCCATATTCCTATCGAAATTCTTCGGCCTACTTGGTACGTTCGTATGAGCAAGTCTCCGACCGGGAAGGTACTCGATCGGTGATCGAACTCGAACCCTTTATTCACAACTTACCCCCGTATCGTTGTATCCCAAATTTAACGCTCGGATAACTCGTGTTCACTCGAGACTCGAACGTGGAAGCCTCGAGGGAATAGAAGCTCTGCATTTCTATAGGCTGTACACTCTGGTTTGCTATACAATGGTTACTATTTCTACTCGTATTGGCCATTGAGTCCCGCGGAACTAATACGAATCCGTGTGGCGCCGGGAGTGCATTTGCGATGGAAAACGCCAAGGAAATCGACTCGGTTCGATGGCCTTATGCGCGCATGTTTCTCGAGGAACGATAAACTCCGTTCTGAACCCGCACCGACGATCGTAAGTCACAAAAAATAAAAGCGTGACGTTTGCTCCGTGATGCGAAGCGAGAGGAAAACAAATTGCGCCTCTTGGCCTCCGATCTATACGGGGCATGTATCTCTATGTCGTAGAGCGAGTGATACAGGATGCAAGACGCGGACAAACGTAAAGTACACATTTTTACAGACTGAGTCATAAAAAATATAGAGACTCGGGCCTCGGCTACGTTTTCCAAGATTGGCGAACCTTTCGAAAAGTATATCGACTGTAAAAAGATCCAGGGGGAAGAAATTAGAGGGAGTGCCATTTTTATGTACTGAGGATATCGAGAAATAGACGAGAAATCGATATTATTTCTTGGTCTGCTTTTTCCGAGTCATTCCTTCCACTTGCTATGGCTGGTCAGCGTCAATGGTATCCTACGATCGAGGGTACATGTATATGGGTCATGGAAGAAGCACAGGATCATGTTTTACGAGCCTTATCGTTCTCGTCCAGGGGAATGCCTATTTTTTGTTCCTGCTCTTTCTCTCTCTCCCTCTCTCCGTCTCTATCCTCCTCCAGGGGCTCGTCATAACTTTCGATGTAACTCACTTACATTGCCATATCCCAGGACCTTTCAAACGCAGCTTGTTTTATGTTCGAGCTCGTTGATGTACGATGGAATTTAAAGCTTGAATATATATTTATACGAGAATACATAAGCGCAGAGGAGCCTAAAAACGCTGACCTTGGCCGTTCCCGAATTAGCCCATACTTTATCGCCCCGTGAACATGACAAGTAAATTTTACTTCTGATTCCTTTTTTTCAACGCGTTTCCGACCTTGTGGAAACACGCAAAGTCAATATTAAAACCTGAAACTTTGGGGAACAACGTGTTTTCGTCCAATGTTACTGATTACACCGCGGCCCAATGTCAAACTTCCATTTTTCAACCGGTTCATTTATTTTTTCTTTTCATTTTATTCTCAAAGCCTGATCCGTTGCCCGGAGTGCTACCGATCGCGATATCAGCATTTTTATTTGTATTTTATATAGCCTGAGGGAAACGTTGGAAAGTCCCCGCAATTTGCATACCCATTTCGATCAAAGATTTCTGGTTAGTCCAGATTCCTTGAATATATTACGCTCTCCTCATTATATTACAAAGTAGGTACAGGTGTATTTTTCCTGAGCCATACGAGCCCGAGTATCGTCGAGGATTTTGAGCATGTTTCTCGTGAAACTTTTCTCATGATAGTTTTCAATTGATCCTTGAACGGTAACCTGGGGTAAGAAACGACTACAGTCGCCTTTGAATCCCGCGCCCTTTCGCCCTTCGTTCTTCCGTTTTTTTGACTGATTTTTTCTCTTGAAGCAAAATCGCCCCAGGCTCCCGTAATCCTGCATTTAAAAAGCGAGAAGAATGAGCCCAAGTTGAACGCTTTCCATCAATTTTTTCCGGAGATTTGACTTTTTCAAAATTGGGGTCACTTATGACCCCAGGTCACCGGAACAGGTAACAAAAAAAAATAAGGTTACCGTTCTAGGGTTAAAACACGTCGTTGGTACAATCGAGATTCCAAACATTTTCATTCCACGAGTCTTGCACCATGTGGATTTGTGACTGCAGCAGGTTCGAGGTGAAATAACATTTGGGGTCAGATCTCTCGAACCGTGTGTGGTTTTTGACGTTGGATACTCAACTCTCAATCTCTCTTTCTCTCTCCTCTGCACTTTCAGTTCATTATAATTTTTCCTGTCTCACTCCAACTCTCTTGATTCTCTTTCCTTTCGTATGCATTTCTAGGCGTTGCTGAATTAGGATAATATCAAAAGCTTGATAGCAGCTGGTAGCTCATCACTGCGGTTAGCAAACACGTTTCGTTTGCTCGACAGCAGCAGGAGGCGAGAGCATTTGCGGTCCCACGATAGACGTGTGCACATGATGCGCACGATAGTGAACCTGACCACTACGACGCCTCGTACATTTATCATTGTAGACAAAAGTAAAGAAAGAAAAAGAGAGCGAGAGAGAGAGAGCGAGAGGGAGAGAGAGGAAGTTGACTACGAGCAAGACATTTCCATAATATGAATATTTCACATTCACGAAACATATTCTACGTGTGAATTAGTAACTGAAAATTCAGAGACTTATTTCAGCCGCAAACCAAAGTAAATTGGCACGCGATTTATTTCAGGCCACACTGCCTCGTGCTCAATTATTACTCGTCGTTGAAGGACTCGAATCGATTTTTTTTCAAGGATACCGCTGCTTCCATTCAACCAATTAATTTTCTACCGTTCCATTTCTTGGCTGACGACCAACTTGGTATTTAAATAGAAGGATAATCTTGGTTATGCAAAGCTTTCGAGACCAGACAAATAGCTACGACCGTTGCGGATACATTGTGACGATTTTCGAATCGAGTCACGAAGGAAAACGTTCCAAACGACCTGCCATTTCGCCAATAATTATCAAAATCATACTTCATGTTCGAGATCGTAAAAAGATTCCTACCAACGCGAAGAAATAATTAGAATTCGCACTTTAAATCTCTTTGCTAGTGAAAAAACGCGTCTAATCGTTTTCGACCGACGATACGCAATAAAAATTTTGAGAAAATGGGAGTAATGACACTTTCTATCGTTACTTTGAACCTTCTAGTAAGGAGCCTCATCGTTATTATTTGAACGAGCCCGCTAATCCAGTTTTCGAAGCCGTACGAAGCAGACGGTGTAAAACCTGGAATATGCTTTTCGGAACGATCGCTCATTTAACCAGGCCCACCTGAAAGCATGCTATTCCAAACTGATGGGAAGGTATTTTTTTTTATAAATGAAAAATTACAATTTCTGCATCATTTTTGAAAAAAAAAGTCGCAGGATTTCTTTTTTCTACATTTTTTGAATTTTAAAAACTGCACGAATTGAAAACAATCGTCTCGGTCGTTACTCGAGGGTTGAAAATACATTGTAGTATTTTTTTTTAACGATTTTTCAACTATTTATCGCCTTCCAACGTAAGTCGGGTTGATAACACCTCCAACGACTATTACGTCACAATCTGGAGGTGTGAATATTAAGGATTAAGCAAAGTTTGCTTCACCTCAAACTGGTTCTTGTAAAATAGATGTTAAAAAGAAGTTGGAGGACAATAGAGAATCGCAACATGGAAACAGCAGCGTTAAAACAGATATTTAGTCGTCTCGTTCATGCCACCTTGCTATTCTCACCTTAATTTTCCACCTTGGTGAAATTCTCTCGCGGAGTTGTGGTTTTCGTCACCCACGCTTACCGGCCAGAGTCGACGGCGATAACTCCGCCAACCGCATAATTAGACTAATTGCACTGATGGTAGGAAAAGAGAGTGCGAGGAAGAGATGAAAAGAAGGAGGCGAGAGAATTCATGCAATTCTCAACGTCAAGTTGTTATATCGTGGCATAAAAGATACGTCGACTATATGTATCGCAGATGGCATTTGGTCGTCATTGCTTGTGCAGAAAAATCTGCACGCCCGGAGCTAAACGAGAGACGTTGAGACTCGTCTGCTGCTGCTCGTACAAATTTCCTTTCGTAGTTCAACTGTGTCAAAATCGTGAACGCCTTCTCCGAACCGCAAACAATTTTGTCAAGTTGAGTAACTTTATTATTCTCGAAAGGTAACGAAGTCATGGTAAATATATGAATATCCATGAGGCGGTTCGCGTTCCAAATTTACAAGTCTCTAATTCGTGCGATATTTAAATCATAATCCTTTCCCTCTCATTGCCTCAGCATGAAATTCAAAAAACGCAATCTGTGAAGCGTGTCGGTATTCCATGGAGCGAGAATTTTGTCATTTAAATCATTCAAAAAACCGCATGACACTCGGTGTCGCAAAAAAACTGAAATCATTTTTTTTAAATGCGAAAAATCGATCGCTGTTCGACATGAAAAATTCCAAGAGATTGTCGTCAAGTTTTCGTAATTTGTACGAGGCAAATTAGAAGTGTCATTCTTATTCCAACGGACCCGTTACTGCAATAACATTTTGATACCGAGCGACGAGCCCGTTCATTCGTATATATCGTCGAGCAAGAACGTGAGCGCAGTTGACAATCTCGTCCTCTCGTTTTCACCGAATCCCTGTTCGAATATATAATACACTTTTGGCGAAGCGGCGAGTGTGCCAAGCAGCAGCGCGGAGCGGTTCTTCACCAAGGGAGCAGGCAACATTCGATCGTGGATCGCACAGGATTCCGGCAAGTTGCCAACTTACTCTCGCGAAAATGCGCGAAGTTACGTGCACCGTATACCATTCACGCGTAATACGTTCTCAATCGCATGTACATCGGGTGTTCCGCACCAAGTGGATGTTTTTTTTTGTGCTTTTTGTTCGTCCATTTGCTGTTAAAGTTTTTTCGGAGCCATTTCCATGGAAGCCCATGCGCAGGCGATACATATGAGAAACGGAAAGGAACGAAGCCCGCGGAGGACAATTGGAATCGTCCAAGAATTATAAAATCGCGATGTATTTCCTTGTCAAATGTCTATCAGAGCAAATACAACGGAAATATCGTTGTTGCGAGTGAAATTGGTTGTTCATCATTTTCCGAGGAACGGAAAAATTCGATTCCGTGCAATTCCATCGCGCGAGACGTATATACGAGCATTCAAAGAGACTCGAACGCTCTCGGAGAAGCAAGAATCGATTGTGGCTCGGGGTTCTAATCCGTTCCCGATCCTTGTGGAGGCCACGAGAAAAGCAAATGCTGTTCTTCTCCACCGAGCTCGAGATGTATACACATATACACACGAAAGACGAGTACATGCGAGAGAGAAGGTTAGAGATCGAGTTTGTGTGGCTCGCAGTGGCACGATACACAACAACCGGTTTTTGCGCGATTGAGAAAAGAGAAGGAAGCTTGAAAACATGGGAAAGAAGCAGAAGAAGAAGAAGAAACACACGGAGAGATGAGAACACGGATTGTTTATATATATTCGAAGGATCGAAAGGATCGAGAGACGAGCACACGTTTTCTCGGAGGCCACATTTATAGATGGATATAAACGAGCATCCTCTTTCGATATTATACGAGAAATTGCAATTTTCCATATCTTCGAGGTCTCATCTCAGGCGCATCGTGGATTATTTATCAGAAATTCTTTCGATACGGGATGAAAATGTTTCGTAAAAGTTGCGGCATTCCTCCAATCGTTGGTTCGATTTTTTTAATTAAATGGTGAAAGTAATAGAAATGAATCGAAAGATATTATCGAATGGAAGGAAATTCAACGAGTAGCCAAACGTCGAAGAAAATGTACCATAACGCAGGCTCCATAAAACGCTTGCAATTTAATTCTTATCACTAGTGAACCTCTGGAACATTCTCCTCGATCTTTTGTGGAGACTTTTCTGACGTGTAGATCGAGTCAGTGGCTTCGATACATGAAACGTTGACCTTTCGATGGCACACTTTCCCGATGGCAGCGACCTTAACTCGCGACCTGTTTCTCTCTCTCTCTCCCTCTCTGTCTCTCGATATACATGTCTCTCCTTTTCCCTCTTCTTTGCCTTCCGCAACCAGCGGAGTACCGTGGATAATGTGTGTATATATGGCGGCGCTCACAAGATCCTCTGGGGCCGTCTCGAGTGCAACACCACGTCACCGTAGCATCGAGTCTTCTTCTCATCGTGGCACGCATATTTTATAGAGACAAGTTTCACAGGAACTATGCGCGGAGCTCTAGAGAGATGGAGAGGCCAAGAGAGACCGAGAGAATGGAAGATAAAAAAAGGATGAAAGAGAACCGCAGGAGACGATACGACGATCGAGTATCCTCGAGTCTCTCGACCGAAGAATCATATATAGATATATATATACAGGCAGCAGTACATACACAGATGTACATAAGCCAACGTCACCTGATCATTGAACAGAAGAAGCATATCGTGCAACGTGTCAAGGAATTCCTTGGGCTTTGCAGCAGCAGCAGGTCGTGGGCTTTACTTATTCGTGTCGACGTCGCCGGGGTGACGAAAAAATATAGAGGCCGATCGATAGATGCCTCTTGACATTTTTCACTCAAACCTTTCGGAGTGAGGAAAAGGAAAATCGTGGCGATCTGTATAATAAGATTCTCATCGATTCACACACAGTACCTTGAAATTTTAGTGACTTTTGCACGGACTCGCTGTTAAATATTTCAACCGATTTTGCCTCAAGTTCAAGGTACATTCGCAGTCCATTTTTGTTTTGTTTTATCACAAAAATCTTGAATCACAGAAGCTGGCAAATTTGACCCAATTATTTAAAAACTTTTTGACACGTGTTTTCCAGCTGCAAATGTCTCCTCGAATGGCTGAACTCTGCATACCCACCTCGTGAGGCTACTATAGTGTTATATCGATTCTCACAGATCAACACAGTCAATGCCGCAACTAGGACATGCAGATCTCTCTTGTACCGGGTTTTACGAGGACGAGCTGATGAATCTTACTTTTTGTTGTGCACGTGCCCTCGAGAGAGAGAAAAGAAAAGCCTTCGGATATGAAGAAAATCAATAAAAGTCTCTGTGCACCAGAAAAAAAGTTTCGAGCGATGTGCTCGACCACTAGAGCAGGAGGTAGAATTGTCGAGCCATATATTTTTAATCGCAATGCCAAGAAACTCGCGATACTATAGCTCCTTCGTCCGTTCGGCTAAATATCCACGTGAACGAAAACAATTTAGTATTTTTTTTATTATTTTTTTAATAATCGTACAAAGACGAGATCGAAAGTGTATTTTAATTATGGATTTGATATTTTTATGCTACCGGGTAGCTCGCTACTCATTGATAGTTAAAGGATAAATGCTCGTGTTGCTGTTGTGTGTATTTTCGAGAGAATCCGTGTTATTTGTACGTCGATCTCGCGGTGATTATCACGGAGAATACTTAAGCGTATTCCACCGCTGCAAGCGTGAACTATAGAGAAGAATTTTCTGTGTATACAAGCTCATAGCTAATAAAATACTCATAACCGGTTTGTCGGAGTTGTTCATGAAATGGTTTTTCTACGTAAGATTTCGAATTGTGAAAGTCCCGTTGCTTTTTTTCTCCTTTTTCCTATCGATCGTACACAAGCTCACTCGAGATGCTCGAGAGAATCAACACCGGATCTTCGTTAACGAGGTATAATGCGTTTATAAATTAAAAATGTCTGAGATATTCATTGGCAGCAGTACTTTGGAAGAATAATAGGCATCAGCAAGCCGCAAGATTCCCTTTCGATAAAAACCTGCGGGAGTTTCTCTCCGCAAATTGTGTAATTCGTGGTGCGAGGATTTCGCATCGCAACATATTTTTATTATTAACGTGAATGCTAATATTACATTCATTACATTGGAGATGCGAAAACGTTTTATTATGCTCGACGACTTTTAATCCTGCTGGGAATTTCATGATTTTGCAAATAAATTTATGGGACACGCTCTCGCCAATGTTTTCGAAGGATTATTCCCTCGACTCGAAACTGAAATTTGCAACGTTAAAATTCAACAAAAAATACGATATCTATTAATTATTTAATGAATTTTTTTTATTGTCGCAACTTTTCGTGTCGATTGAATTTTTGGGTGGCGAGGGACGATTGTTTACGTAATAATAGTTACGAGTTCTGCTCAAGAAAAAACAGAATTTCATTGCGTTCCAACGAAAAATATTTCATCTATTAATTATTTAATGAATTTTTTAAATTGAGGCAATTTTTCGTCCGATTGAGTTTTTGGGTGGCGAGGGGTTTTATTGTCCAGACCAAATATTTAATAATAGTTACGAGTTCTGCTCAAGAAAAAACAGAATTTCATTGCATTTCAACGATCAGCATCATTTCCATCGAGGTGACGTGAAGAAAGGGGAAAAAAATACTGCGGAATTTTTTTTTTTTTATACGAGGCAAATGGGAGAAACATATTATCATCGCTCTCGGTCTTTGATCTTTATTATTGCGTCCGAGAAGAGGCTTCGGAAACATGAAATCCAAGCTGCTGGCATCTCAGGAAAAACTCGTCTGACGTTTAGCCCCACATTTAGCCGTGATAGGAGGAGATTGGTACTGTAACGTTTTTGCCACTTTAGTTTGTTGGTAGGGCGCGAGGGTATCTCGCTGTCACGAAGCTAATAGCGACAGAAACGTTGGATTCAGAAGAGTACTTTTGCTCTATACGCGGGTAAAGAGACGGTGTGGTAGTTTTGTTCACAAGAAGAAATTACGGCAACATCGGGCTTGATATATAGTTGGACGTTGTACGCGCGGCGGAGGAGAAAGAGCAAGAAAGCGAGGAGATGGACCACGACGAGATTCATCTCTGGCTTCTGTAGCGCAACCACTTTCGCAATTAGCGCTATGACCGCGTGTATATAATTGAAGACAAAACTCGAGTTGTCTGCATGGTTCGCCATCGCAGTTACCCAATAGCCTTTGTCACTCACCAATAATTGCTGCAATATTCATCATCGAGGGATGTTGTAACGAAAAGCAGATGCATAACAAGAATGCGGAAAACTTGTTGGAATGACGTTGCTGGGTATATACACGAAGGATTCCGAACCTTCAATCGTTTCGAACGTTGCATCTTCGTGGATGTACAAAGCTCCGCGTTGTTCGAGAAACCCTATTTACATCTCAGAATATTTATAAAGTTTATCTCCGAAAAAATAAATCTGCACGAAATCGTGCCCGCGCGAGCCGCGAACTATTGACACGCAAATCGCGAGAGCAGAATTTAAATGCCTCATGGCCTTTCCGCTCGCGGAATAAAGTACAAACAAGTACAAAGAATCGATGGTAGACCGGCGACTGCTACCAATTCTCGTGGTGGTCCAAAATCTCCTGCAGATAAATCACTGCTCTAGAAGTGGAGCAAGTAAAAAAACATCATCGAGAGATTTTCCGTCGAGTATCTTAAGCAAGAAAGTGTAAAAAAGAATGTCACGTACTTTTTGGATTAACGCCAGCTTTTGCGCGCGCATGACAGCAAAAAATGTTAAAAAATAATCAGGAAAAAGACTGAAAATCGACAGCGAAACGCGAGCGAGAAAAATATCAGATTTAAAAGAAAAAAAATACGCCGTTGCATCCCCAACACGGTGAAGCTTCCGATTCTGTCGAATTCGTCATAAGCTAAATGCAATCTCTTGAATTTTTTGTGTGCAAGGAGATTACCGGGTTGAATGAAATTTGAAGAAGCGAAAGACGAGAAAAATGATTAAGAAATGCAATTTTTATGTAATTCGAGTTTGATGGCTTATGGAAAAGCCCATGGTGTGAAAATTTCATTATAGACGATTTTTTAAACTTGCTCACGTTTGGGATTCTCGAAAGAGAATGACGATTTTAAATTTTTTGACGAGACACCAAGAAAAGTAGTGATGCAGGTCAACGTAATAAGCAATGAACCACAAACACTAATTAGAGATAAATATATAATGAAACCTGAAGAAAAAAATGAATAAAACGTTAAGGACCAGGCGAGACTTAAAGATTTGTCTTCCACAACAACGCGGAGATGTTTACTCATCACGAGAACCTTAATTATGTAGTAAAGTTAATGGTACACCATAACCCAACGTTTCGGTCTAGAAATCTCGTGAAACATGGCGTAATGCATCTCGTCTCGAAATATAAATAATTCCACGAAACAGATGCGCAGACGAAACGATTGAAATATGAAAGTGGGAGAGTGCTCGACTTTGGAAAGGAAATTGTTTTCCTCAAATAATCGGCTCCGTTTCGTTGATTATCAGAATTTCTTGTCGTAGTTAATGTCACGGTAAGCAATAGTCACTCATTAAGAGAGTTGAAGAAAGTTTAGTCACGAATAGAACTCCGAGGTATCGGACCAACTCACCGTTATCGAAATTTACACTTTGATTCGAAATCGGAAAGCTTTACGCTACTCTTACGCCGAGAACCAACGTTTCGATCAAATTTCATAAACGACGACCGGAAATATCGAAATCAATATTAACGTGTCGAGGTCCAACGAAGATAAAACTTTGATTCTCTCTCTCAAAGAGGCTCTTTGAATCTGCTTCCGCAATTACGATATGGAGGACACTGGGACAGTCTTCCTGCTCCTGAGATAGCTCACCGCGCACAGAGTTGCCACGGACGGAGTATCAATGAGTGAAATGCGTAAGCGAGATAGTTTATCACTCGTTCGAATCGCGTATCCGCAACCACGGAAAGGCTTATCAAGACCTACGTATCCATTACAAATTAGCTAAAGTGCAATTCGCGTGTTGTAACGTCTGTTAAATATATCTGTAGTAAACGATGACGCTCTGCATGTTGAGACTACACGCTCCGTTCGTACAGTCGAGGGAAAAAAAAGTACCGGAGTTAAAAAGAAACGTATTGCTTCACGACTCCGATGTTAGCAACGTTGATATTCAACAAAAAATATTTTATCCACTCATTTTTTATTGAATTTAAAAAATTGTGGCAATTTTTGGTGTCGATTGATCTTGTAGGTGGCAAGGATGGATCGTTTTATGATCCAGACTGAATAATGAATAATAATTACGAGTTCTGCTCAAAGAAAAACAAAATTTCGTTGCATTCTAACGATCATATTGTTTTTACAATAATTTCTAAATTTTGCTTAAAATCATTAATGATACTGAACGATTCAATTCATTCGTTCAATCGGACGAAAACTTTTGTTGGATATTTCAGAATGATAGAATTCTGCATGACGCTTCAAAAGAGAAGAATTCTTTGTAATCAAATAACGAGCAATTAGCATAATTAATTTTTTTAAATTCATATTGGTACCAAAAGAACGTCAGCGCTGTAGAGATTTCCTTGAAGATCATTAATTTGAATAGTTAAAAGGTGGCAAATAGAACTGAATGACGATCAAGATTGTCGAATGACGAAACTGAAGTTTCTTGAATCGTATGAGAAAACTCTTGGTTCGTGGGGAATTAATAACAATTTATTGAATGGAGTGAAACGGTAGCTAATTAGAGAACACGAGAAGAATCATTTATTTTCAGGGAGACTGTACGCGAGCAGTCGATGCCGAGGCATGAAGCAGCGTAATTTTTCACCGGATTCACCGTCTTGACTGCGTGTGCGAAGAGAATCGAATGTGTCGAAAGCGCAAAGATAGAAACGACGTGATTGAGTTGATATGCCGTCATAGCGTGTAAACACGCGAAGAGTTGCATTTGCACATTGTAATATGAACCAATTCTTATTAACATGGACTCGTGGAGATTTATGGATTTCCATACGACGAAGGACGCAGCAGTCTCATGGCAAATTAAAAATTAGTTCCCCGGGTCGCCTAATTACGTGTCTCTTGAACGGTGAAAGTGTTGTCTTCTTTATTCCCAAAGAATCCGACTCAACCGAGCAACAAATCTGATGAAACGAGCGTGTGTGTTATAACTAAATTTAATTTCTACACATGACACTATTTTTGTTTCGATAATTACATTTCGTAATTCCGTCTGTGAGTCTCGTTCGCTCGACGAATCTGGTGTGGAAAGGGCGAAAGGGATGCCCCCGCATAATTGCATTACGACGAGTCGAGAAGGAATTCCGGCGGCTTTCCCGCGAGCGGTTGGGACCGTACCACAGAAAGAAAAAGAGAGAAGCATTTTATATTCTTTGGAGGCATTCTTTTGTTCCTCTCTGTTTGTTCACTCGCTTTTGAGACCGAAAGCACTTTGCATGAAAATCCTCAGAAGCTCGGAGAAGGAAAAGTGCAGAAGGTAAAAATCCGTGGAGCAGCGAGAAGGACCAGACAAGAGCGGAGGGGAGGGAGGAAATCGCTAAAAAATATAAGAGTTTCTGGCGTGCAACGTGACGGTCTCTCTTCCTGTCGCCGTGTGGCCGCTCAGCGGTCGCATACGGCTTCCGGTGAATCACGTGAGATAATCCACAATGTTCTCCCGCTTTCCGCTTCCCCTCTCACCCCCTCTCTCTTTCTTCCTATACGATTATTCTCCTTTTGAAAAACGACAACACTACTTCGCGGTGGCTCTGGCCCCGTTAAGCTCGGACATTAACGCGATATTCGCTTTTTCCCCACTCGCCTCTTACCACCGACGTATATATAGCTGTGTCTATCCTCGTACATACTCCCACGAATAACGCGGTCTGTAAACTTTCCACAATACCGGAAGCCGTAGCCAGCAGAGGAATCTTAGTGGGAAAACTCCCTAATACACAATTTTCATCTCGTTCGAACGACCAACCACGTCCACGCGACTTGGTCAATAAAAAATCCAAAACAATGAATGATTTTTATTGATCCTGCAAACTCTTGACTCTTCATCAATTTTACTGACGACTCAAGCTCGTGGTTATTACTTGCCCCCTTAGGGAGAAGCTTTCCTAAAGTTTAGCTCTTCACTTTGCATAATTTGATGCTGAAGTTTGCATCGATGGAATGCAACGAAATTCTGTTATTTCTTTAGCCAAACTCGTAATTATTTTTCGATATTTGGTCTGGACAACAAATCGACACGGAAAATTGCCACAATTTTCAAAATTCAATAAACAATAGATAAAATGTTTTTCGTTGTCAACGTTGCAAACTTCAGAGTCGTTGTATAATAGAAAAACGCGCGCATAGCCATTACGCTCCGTTAGCCTCGCTTAATCGACCCAAGTGTACGAAAAGTTTTCTACTTTTAAAACCGAAAAACTTCATTCATTCGTCGCTTGACACTTGAATAACTGTATCTCCATCGACTTCATATATACATGAGAGAACTCTGCTAAGGAGTTAAGCTCAATTATGCGCTTGCACACACATATATATATATATCAATTCATTGAAAAAATAATAGAAGTGAAAAGGCAAAGGAAAGAATAGCAAGAGTGTAAAAAATGATGTGACCGTCGGGTTGGTGGTGTGCTTAAGAGATTACCATCAGGAATGATAATAAGCCGAGTTGCTAGGAACAAAGTAGAATTTGAAGACAGAGAAAAACAGGAATTTTCTTGTCCTTAATGCGCCAGACGGCTGCAATTTTATTTTTTCATTTTAATCCCCCTCGGACACTCCGAGCTTTTTTTCATTCTGTTTTTTTTTTTTTTCATTGAGCGAATCAGCGAGCACAGGCAGCAAAGGATTTGAAAATTCTATCCCGTTGAAGGTGTGGGCCGAGGGTTATGAAGATCTCGACGAAGGGTTATGAAGGGTGAACACACACCATAGACACTCGGTTCGCACATCATAGTGATATATACTTTGTCTGCTACACTTAACATTCGAGCGGGGTGACGCCAGAGTCAGCGTTGGAGCAATGCGGTGGGGAAAAGAGGAAAGGAGGATGCTGGGATCCATACGAGAGGGAAGGGAACGAAAGAGACAGAGAAACGTGTGCAGTTCTGGCCAAATTACACGGTTGCTCTCGAAATGCCGAGTGAGCATCAACGAAGCTATCCTAGCAGCATATCTCGGCCACTTCTCACTCTGTGTGCCTCTGTACATAAGCCTTTATATATATATATATACATATGTCTCTCATGTCTATCTTCACTCTCGTCTTCTCGTATAATCCTGATGTAATCTCCCGCATACTTATCCCCATTCGCGGAAGAGCCTGAGAATTCACCAACGGCGTTAAAGCTTAAGATTCAAAAGCACTGCAGCCGCTTTCACCGCATATTAGAGATCTCGATGTGCATATATACGAATGCAAAGTTGTATGGATGGAGAGAGAACGTGCAGGGAGTCGTTTGACAGTCGAGTGTCCAGAGACAAGACGTCAATTAGAAATGAAGCTGAAGTTTGCATCGCTGGAATGCAACGAAATTCTGTTTTTTCTTTAACAGAACTCGTAATTATTATTTAATATTTGGTCCGGACAATAGAACGATCCTCCCTTGCCACCTAAAAACTCAATCGACACAAAAAATTGCCGCAATTTTCAAAATTCGATAAATAATTAATGGATGAAATATTTTTCGTTGAATTGCAACGTTGAAAACTTCGGAGTGTCTTCAATTAGAATATTCTTATATTTTCTATCGACGATAGATTAGATAAGTGTTTTTGGTTCAAGGGAATCTTGAGGATGATCCCGATGATTGTTTGCGATCGTAGACCTCCGATGACTTCGATTAATCGGCAGTTTCAACATTTTTTTCCAAAGCGACGTTGACAACGTTTCGCGAATAGTTCGTATAGCAACAGAAAAGGCTCGGGAAATATTTGTGAATATCAGTTTTTTTTGAGAAATCTCAATCTGCCAGAAATTTTGACGTTTAATATCGAAGACTCGAAGGGAAAGAGAAAATGGTGAATTGATTGAAAAGAATGTCTCTGTCAGTCTTTATCCTCTCGACAACTTCGATTTACATGCCACGGAATGAATGAGCAAGCAAGGATGAAAGCGATTGAATCCTCGACAACTTGGAATTAGTAAGCAATGGAGAAATGTCATACGGTCAATCACTCCTCCTCTCTGTGGCAAGTGGCTTCATCGATAATTCATCACTTTTCATTGACTTTACAATTCAAATGTTTTCGACCCTCGCGGATTCTTTCCCAAGTTTGCCGCAACAGCTCGAGAGCTTCTCAGAGTGAAGTTGAACATGAACAAGGTCAACAAATCAAAAGGAAGAGTGAATAATTATTCAAAACTGATTTTTCTCGGGGATTAAATTTTTTTCATTTTTTACTCACGATACGCAGAGAATCAGAATTGTCCTTTGATCTCGTCGATTGCACATAAATCCAAGTGAACCGATAGAAAAGTTGAATGGAGTTGCACCAACGAAAAAAAACAAAAAAAAAACAAACTTTGCGATCGATTTTTTGAAAAATGCAACGCGCCGTCCGGCGACAATTGGACGTCAGTGACACGCGGTTAAACTTTTATCTTCGGAGTTAATTCGATCAACACCGATTTTTCATGGTGGCGAACGTGCGAAGCGATTGGAAACGACGAACATACAATTCTTTCAGTGAGCCTGTTATCACTGTGACGATACTGTTGCAACACGTTAATCTCTTGAGTTGCGGAACGATGTAACAAACTATAAACTAGATATATGTGCCATTTACCTTCGACGATAAAACACACACTTGTCCACATTGGTATATATATATATGCGCCCACGATAGTTAATCGTCGTGACGAAGATTAGCGTCTAAGAAAATTGCTCGTCTCTCTCTCGCGCGCGGCAAGAGTTATCGCGAGAGCCGAGAACCCCGCGGAGAAAGCGAACACGACGAGGTTCGGCTAGCAACTGAGATGCGAGCTGCTTATATTCCTTGCTGCTCATCTCGTGCGGCTCTCTCGATCCTCTATGTTTTGTGTGTGTATAAGCATTTGCTCATCGCGCTTATTCACGGAGAAACGAAAGAGAAAGAGGTCCCGAGGACGAGCGAACCCCCGGGATATGTACAACATACACACGTACAAGATACACACGCACACATATATATAGCTATATAAACGTACTAACGAGAATCGCGTTCTTTCTCTATCTTTGTCTTTCCGTGTGCGATACAACGTGCCTTTAGCTGGGATATGCTGCGTTCTCGACCTGTGCCACAGGTTCGAGATCGGAGAGAAGGTTGTGGATGACGACGCTGCGCCGCGACCAGAGTTGTTCTTCGAGCATTTATAGATATATCTATATGACTCGGTACGTATGGTATGCTGGCGCATAGTGTTGGAGAGTGGGAGAAGGATGCCATCGATGGCCTTTACGCGAAAGCCACTTTGCTACATCTATTCTATACAGGGTGTCCGATCACAGATTTTTTTAACCTCAAATTTGAGGTCAAATCGGGACTTGAAAAATGTGAATCTCGATATTTCATGACGCACCTCTTTCCACTACTGATGACTCGATAGAGATGAAAATTGCGAATGCACGTACTTTGTCACCGCACACTTCCGAGGCTCCAGCTGACCAAACGGTTGGAGATTGTGCAAAAATGTAAGAGACTGATTTTGTAGAGCATGGAAATTCCTACAAAATGAATTGACAAGAATTTATTTCTAGCGAGAAAATCGACCTTGAGGGACGTCTAAAAAATTAATAGTATTTTTCGTCTCGTGTCCGTTTTAATAATTAAGAACTGCTGTAAAAACTTCGATTTCGAGTTCGGGCCTAAACCCGAGTTTTTAATTGGGACGGTGGATCATGGGACACCCTGTAATTGCGTATGTGGAGAGAGAAAAAAGAGAAACGAATATATCAACATAGCTAATACATTCGACTATGTGGTACACGTAGGAGTACGCCTGACAATACAGTTTGCTTCTCGCATCTTCGAACAGAATAACCGACAATTTTTTTATTCTCTATTTTTTGTTCCATGGTATCATGGTTTTCCGTTGCTCGTTCATTCCCCAGTGCATACTTTTTTCCCTGCAAAACAGGGCGCACTGACGGGCTGGTGGCATCTTCCGATACGTGCCGCATCGAAACATACACAAACAAAATACACAGCCGCGGATTGGTATTATTCAAAGTGTGTATGTGTTGAGCAACACGCGCCACTCGTAGAATTTATTTCAATTTTATCTTTCATCACTTTTCCGACTTCTTGCTCCGTCCGCGTCAGTCAGACAGTCGGCTTCGTATTTCTCGCTGCGCTGTTCCTTGGCTCTCGCGATTGGTTTCTTCTGGTTGATCGAACGAACCAAAGGATTTACATAAAGTTCCGTACTTTGTCGATTAAATAAGAAAGTAAGAGTTCTTCCCGAGAATACTCATCTCGCTTCGAGGAATGCCATTCACCGGAGGTAATGAAATTACGTTACGTTTTTTATAAGCAACAGAAATATCTCCGTTCTTTTTCTACATTTTTTTCAAGCGCCAAGTAAAGCTTATTATATGAACGTATAACGAAAAGAAAACTACCGCGAGATACCGTAAAAATTAGCAATTAGTTGGGTATTTAATTCCGAGGGAACGTCGCTCCTGTAATGTTTTGTCGTTTCATCTCCCTTCAGAAGAAACTGCTTCCTTTCTGTATGAGCTTTCACCCTATTCACGTGAGCACGAACCCATTGATCCCTCTCTGTCTCTCTTTCCTTCCTTTTCTCGTACTCCCCCAAATGACTAACCGACTTTGTTCATCATCAAAGAATCTCATAATTAATTTCTTGAGAATTAAAAAAATGGGCTTAAAAACCCAAAATTGATTTCATGGGAATTTCCAAGTCATTGACCGATGAGACGAGGAGGCTGGCACATAATTCCACGTGTTTCCATTAATTATACTATCGAGTAGAAATTATAATTAGATTTTAACAAAAATTTCGAAATATTCTTTGAGATGAAAAATCTTTCGACCAATTTCTCCAGCACTGCGGAGCCCAAGGCTAGCGATCGTCTTCTTGAATCACAACTTTCTCGAGCTATTGATTCTCGAATCATTCGTTTCGGGGAATGGGAAGAAAATGCTAATCGCGAAGATAGAACCAAAGACTTGGTTGAGACGCGTTCCAGAAAATGTGAAATGCTTGATATTTTTGAATGGGAACGGTAGTCGGATAAGCTCGTGGTCTTGAGTTAGGAAGATTCTATCGTGTTTGAAGCCACAACTCATTTCGCTCATTTGACTTTTTCCAGTTCATTTCGATCGACCTTCCTTTTCCCATCGAATAGTTGAGTGTGCTGCATATAAATATATGTATATGAAAAACTATCGAAAATCTAACAGTTTCTTGTGAAGCTAAAATTCTCGCGAAGGGAGTATCCGGTATGAAAGAAGTAGAACGAAGATTAAGGAGAAGGAGATGTAGAGACGTCGGAATGAAAATTCACAAGCATCTCCGACCGCGAATGCCTCGGGCAATCGTGCACTAGTCACGGTCGCTCTTCCGCGTCCAGAAAGATCGATATTATAGAAAAAAGCGTATAGGTATAGTGAGTTTGGAGAAAGGTCGAATGAAACACGTGGATATAAAACCGCGACGACTCTCTCGTCTGAGGACGAGTAGCAAAGCGCATCGCGAGGCGATATATTTTTTCTTTTATTTTTGCCATCTTCCCGCTGCTGCCTGCTCGTCTTCTTCATCCCCATTTTCCTTTAACGCTTTTGCTTTACTCTTTTCTCCGATGGCAGAGGGACGCGCGAGATATCGGTGCAGCGAAATGGCTTTCGATGACTACACTCGCTTTGAAGATCTCTCTCTCTCTCTCTTTCTATTTCTCTCTTTGGAGAGGGCAACGCGGTTCATCTGTGAGGGATCCTACGTCGACGTGACCTGATTCACAGTATCATCATTTATTTCCTACAATTTTGTTCGAAAGAAACCTCGTATTCGGCAGTAAACTTCGAACCAGGAACCCTCAATAAAATATTTGAGCGAAAAAATTGGCAGCAATTCGAAAAAAAACGATTTCAGGATAAATTTTTATAAACGAAGCCACTAAAAATTGTATCGAGCGCATAAAAATGTGCCAAGAGATCTACAGATCAGGTGGACAAAGTTGACTCATTTATTACGTCGTCAAATTAAAAATTTTCTTTGCCAAAATAAATTTTTTTTTTATGATTATTGAAAAAAATGTTCGAGGAATGGGCGAGCATGAACAATTCTATCAGAGCGACATAACGATTGCATAACAAGCTTGCTACGCAGAGATTTCCTAGGGCTTCGTGTCACTTAGACGCTCGTGCGCGACTTCCTTAAGGAATCAAAAAGACACATGAAGACACGAAAGCATATCAGATTCACGTCCGAATAAGAAATGATAATTAACGTCAGGAAAAATTTTCCGGGTCAAAATGACCCAAGTGTGTCAACGAAGGATATTAATGATTATTTCTAAGAAAAAACCTGCTGCAATAGCAAAAAGCTTCCTTCTTTCGAAAGACTTATACGAACGAGAGTTTTTTCTTGAAAAAGCAATTTGACTTTGAGTGTAAAAAGATGTGAGAATGATACGAACGCAAGATCGGAATCCCTGTCAATTTACCTGCTTTCGTTCACCCACGCAAGGAGAAAACGAAAGCCGATGCAGCGTATCTGCATTATTCAGAGCCAATTCGACGCGTTGGAGAAAACCTTTCTCGTCATCCAGTAAACAATGTTTACGAAATAAGCGTGTGTATAAAAAGAGTATACGAATGTTTCTTCGTATCTTTCTCTAACTTTCTCCTTATATTCATCTTTTTCTTACAACGAGAGAAAAGAAAATAAGCTGAGGAATTTAAACCCCACGAAGCTCCGACTTGGTTGAATCATGGAGAAGCATGTATACACGAAAGTAAAGACGAATGGACGAACATCATTCTTCCCAGACGAGCGGGTTGCGCTTCAATTATTCGCGCCGCTCAGAAACATACGCGGCAAGTATGCTGAAGAAAATTCATACAATGAAATTAAAATGAATGAGTAAATTAGAGAAGAATCGTCGTGAAAAGAACAAACGTGAAGATAAAAAGATCGTACAATGAAAGCAAATTTTTTTCCGTTTTTCTTTTCGTCTTTTTGTTTCTCGTTGTTGTCCCAAGAAATTCTGCAAAATGATTTTGTCGTAGGGTGAAGAAAAGAATATATTGTTAAGAGGAAAAATAAAAGATACGCACATCGGTGGCGATGTACGATACACGGCTCAAGAAATAATGGCGACCACCCAGGAAAGAAAACTGATGGGCGAAAATAATAAGGAACAGAGAAAGAGAAGAGGAGGGAAGAAAAATAAATGTTTCAAGCACGGGAGCGTGTACGACAAGCTTCGTCATCGTCGCTTTAGCACACTCAAATGCAGCACAACGCGTGTGTATAACTTTGTAGGCCCGTCCCAGATAATCCATTGGGCGAGCGTAAGAAAGACATATCGTCCCGTGACGCTCAACAAAACACGACAACTCGTTTCTTTTCCGTATCAAGCAACAACGACCACGATGTTTCTTGCTACCTATTTGCTCATTCACTTTTTTCTCTCTCCCGCGCTCTTTGCCACCCTTTTTCTTTCGGAGCTTACAACACCTGACAGCTAAATAATCGAGGGCTGTTGCGAGCGAGGTGAGTGATCAATGTATCGTCGTCTTTTGACCAAGCACGGGGTTTTGTTCTCCCAAATCTTTTGCCATCTCTCCTCCGTACACATTGCCATTCACGAATATACATTTTTAGTCGCGATGTACAATTCTTCACAAACAAAGAAAGTGAATCGTGAGCAAAAATATTTTCTCACTCCGAACGTAAAATTACGAAAAGCTCAGGCGATAAAAAAAATCAATGAAAAATACGTAAACATCCTAAGCTGCTCCGATTTCTGGAAAGTTTGCCAGCTGCGCGACAAACATGGCGCCGATTTAGTTACCTCCGTTTATCTAACCGGCGAGATAACTTGTTAGAACTGCAATCCTTCCGAAACATTTATACGTGCGATCTATACTTTGAACAACTTCCGAGCCGGAGCGTTCTGCAAAGAGACGTGGAAGGAAGGCGGAGGCAGAGTCTGACACTCGTAAAAAGGAGGAGAAATGGAAAGATTAGAACTGGTCGAAGACTCTGAGAGCCATCGAGGCTTTTCCGTTCCAGATAAGTTCTAGAATATTACTCAGACTTCCTTTCTAGTCAAACTCCTTTTGGTTACAGTGGATTTTTGAAAATCTATAGCGAGTCGTTCTATCTCTCGTTCTTTATCTCGTTATTTGACTCGTCGCTGCAGAAAGTGTCTTTTCGATCGAACTCTAGCTCCGAGTAAAGTGTCACAGCGAATGGGGTAAAATTGGAGGAAAATGTGGAAAACGCGTCAAAGGATAAAGGTGCAAATTTGAACAAACAAAAAGACGTAATGGAACGTAACTTTTCGTATTAAATTTCCCAAGTTACGGGCTCTTTTGCATTATGGCGACCAATGCACGAAAAGGGCGAAAGAGGGAGAACTAATATAAAGTTATAAGGTGGAGCGTAACAGACTGAAGATATAAGAGCGAAGATATCGAGAATTCTACAGGGAGGATAACGAACTGGATAATTTAGGAAAGCAACGAGCGAGAGTAAAACGTGCTACAGCTCTACGAAATTCTATTTTCTGTAGCAGCCTTGAGCCCATGGCGTTGTAACACGAAACGTGTAGCAAAACGTGTAGTAAGTGTTGGTTTTAATAGATCCTCATGTTGGGCAATTTATAGTCAAATAAACGAGACTTACCCTCGCTGCTGGATCATTAGAGCCCTTGGATATGTCTGTAGTGCCTGAAACACATAAAATATTCTTGGTTAATAGGAGCCCCTTGAATTGTCAATGAAATCATATTTGTTCGTTGCTGTTGAAAAATAATTGAGCAGCAGCTCCGATCCAATCAATGCCAAACGATAGATTGCTAATTTCCAAAAATGTTCATTAGCTGGTCGTTCGTTCAATTTGCTCTCTAAAGGTTCTCACGAAGCGACGAGGGTTTTTCGATACCGTTCGCTCAACAAAAACGAGCCCTGGAAACTCTTGTATAAACGGTGCAAAGCTCTGGACACAGTGTCATGAAAAATGATAAAAATGAATCGTCAAAAAAATAATCGACTGCATTCTCTAAAGTTTTCATTCGACAATAATGGGCTCGGTTTATTTTTTATTTTTTTGCCTTATTCGCCTCTTCGCGAGACTACGAGTGTATTTTGTTCGGTGTATCGATAGAGAGAGAGATAGAGAGTCTTTTAACGGCAGCCACTTCAGGATCCTGATATCGTGTATCCACACAATCGGTCGGACCCTCGAGGGAACGACAGCAAACCCAACGATTCTCCCGGAAACTTGTCATTCGTTTCCAAGGTTCCAAAGTCATTTTTTTTCTTTCCTTTAAAAGCTGTACGAAAAATACCGTACCTTTCCGTTTGCATTAACGGTTGTCAAGAAAAAGGCAATGCCTTTGGAAAATGGATTGAAAGGAAGGACGAAAGAGAGGAAGCAAGGATGGGCTGTAAAGAAAAAGCGATTTTGCGCAGAAGATGCTGCTGCTGTCTGTGACGCGAAGCATTCACAATCTTCAACTTCGCATTGCCTGATAAATTTGCCTTATAATTCCTGACAAGCATTTTCAAGTCATATTGAGAGAACAATTTACCACGAAGCTGCTCTGTGAGTGTTCTCTTTTGTAGACTTTGTTAAAAATAACAAATATTGAGACAATTTCCATTTTTGTTTGTGAAAAATCTTCTATTTTCCATTTTTCATTAAATCTTCATTGACAAACGACTCGGGAAATAAATTCTACTCATTAGTGAATTGTTTTCGAACTTGACATCGCGAGGATTCGAAACCGCCCACAGTTGAATTTGATGTGAAGCACAGACGCACTCCGCTCGTGGATTTTCCGCGGAAATCCGATAAATTATTGTTCCTCTGCCATTTCATTGAGGATATTTTCACCTTCTCGTTTCCCGCCCGAAGCCGGCTTCAGAATGATTGTTGAAGCAGAGATACTCGATGGGTTCGCGCGGGTTGCAACGAGCGAGATACGCGAGGAAGAGACACGGAGGAAGCGCCATTAAACGGAATTAGCGTAGCTCTGTTAACGACGAAGAAAGGGCTGAAAGAGAGAGTTGCTCTGAGAGGCGTATAACGCTCTACTCGCTCGCCAAGCGCCGTTTCTCTCTGCTATAGTGTCTGTGCGAGTCTTCCTTGAATTCAATTGCCCAAGACGAAGTCTGAGCGGCGGGGGCGAATGGTCTCAAGAATTTTATTTAATCCGGTTTTTAAGGGCGCTACCATTTTATCAGGTTACCTCTTGCGCTACAGCCACTCTCTCTGCATGGAGAAAGCTGAGAGCAAGCAGAAGGCAGCCTTGGATACATAAAATATAAAGGAAGACAGCAGGGTAATCTTGCTGCCTCTCGCAATTCACTATTTAAGGAGAAACCAATCACAAAGAGGATCACGGACTATGTGGGACAAGATCTTGACGTAAAATTGAAAGTAACGTTGTCGCTGTTTGATTATTTGAATAATTCGATTCATCGGTCTGCTCGCAATCTCTGAGGGACATATCGCGTCGATATTTCCCCCCCGAAACGATCGAGAAAATGTGTTTATAAACGACTTTGATGTTTGCAACGTTGATGTTCAACGGAAAATATTTTATCGATTATTCATTGAATTTTGAAAATTGTGCCAATTTTTCGTGTCGATTGAGTTTTTGGGTGACAAGGGAGGATCGTTTTATTGTCCAGACCAAATATTGGATAATAATTACGAGTTCTACTCAAGAAAAAACAGAATTCCGTTGCATTCCAACGATGGAAACTTCAGCATCATATTGTTGGACGAAAAGAAACAACGTTATTACACTGACCCGCGAAGGAGTCTCTTCGCACTCTCACGTTTCTTTCAGTCACGTAAGGTGTCGAGACTGTCTTCAAAGATCATATATCTTTCTTCCATGAAAAAGTATACCACGTTTTACCGGGTCATAGATACCCATCTATCGTACAAAACGTTTTTCCCCGATCCTCAAGCCTTTTTTCTCCCTCGTCGTGTATTTTCCATCTCCAAGAAATATGGATCCCTTTGTCCTTGCCTGCCGGTGTATCGTGTAGCGTTTTTGCGCGCGATGAACGCTCCGACGTGCCAACTGGTCGATCGAGGAACATCAAAAAAGCGATTTGTTGCAGAGATACGACGTCGATAAAATTAGTATTGAAACGTAAAGTCTTGTGAAAAGTCTCTGTACGCGAAAGAAAAAAATCTTACAAACTACGACGATTTGGCTGAACAGAGGGAACCGATAACATCGGCATTTGTTAACAAATCACGAAGATCCTGCGCCGAGATAAAGAGCAAACTTGTTAACCGACCGAACGAACCAAAAAAGCCAATGAAACGAATCCATTAAAAACTTTCATAATTAAAAAGGTAACGTGTCTTCGCTGCTTCTCTTACCAACACTTGTGTAATTCGTGGGATTGAGTTCGCCGGTGCGATCGAGAGAAACTTGAAGATTAAGATATATATATATAAAGAATCTGGCGAGTAACCGAGAGGAGAAAAAGTTTGCGCTATATGTAGGAAAATGAGAGCTCTTAACGGTCTTTTACAGCATTATCGATCGTCCGAAATCTCCTGCGCTTTAAAGCTCAATTCAAGGCAAATTGAAATGTATACAACGACCATTTGGGGTGGTAAAAGCGTCCCGCGTTCAAGATCATTCCTTCCCCATCGCTCCACTCAATGTTCAACTTACGACACACATTTCGTCCGCACCCTGTGGATAAAAATGTTAAACCGGCTATGGAAAAGATGGAGCAGCTTTGAACCTTGACGAGGATTCATAAAATTTCACGCAACCTGCTATTTTGCATAATCCGAGAATTCGAGAGGGCTGCTCTTGACGTATGTTTACGGGGCGAGACGTATGTCAAAACGAATAAGAAACATAAGGCAACGATGAAACACACTGAAATCGCTAAATACGCGTATTAAATTTTTAAAGAGACGAGATAGTCGAATCCGTAAATTGAAAAGTTGCTCAGATGCAATTCGATCGTCCGAGATCGCTGGGCCAATGAAACTACGGCGTTAAGTACCGTGAGATCGTATAGACTCATCGAATACGAAGATTATCTTTGGTCGAGTGATTATTTATCTACGAGACCGAAGGATCGAGACGGATGAAAAGGAAGAAAGGAATTAACGATCCGCAGGTGAAGCTCGAGAGTTGGAGAATAAAAAATAAATTGGGAAAGTAAAAATAAAAGAGAATTTATTTGCCGGCTGCTCGGTTTCGTATTTTCGTCGTAAAAACATCGAGCGAGAAAGCTTGAGTAATTATATCATAATGAAAGTGAAGGAGAGCTGGAGAAACGTCGAGGAGTTAACGAGATGAATGGGGATAAGTTTCATTAAAGAAAGCCATGGTAAAGAGAAGAATCGAATATTGTCAGAATTGCAGAGTAAGAGCCAAGGAGCGTTCGTAACGAACCATGATAATCTTCGTAATCAATTTGACTGAGAAACTCGGATCTCTCGTGCTAAGTATAGTTTGCGATTATGAGAATCGAGGGAACAGTTGCATGTAAAGAACCGGAAGTGGCCCGGAAGAGGAAGAAACCGGGTGTTCCTAGTCGTTGTATGCCGCGGAGTTGGAGCGGCGGTGCACCGATTGTAAAAGGTCGCACGGACCTGAACAATGCATGAGCGCGAGAGTGCAGAAATGATCGAAGTTACAGTTTCGTTCTCCTCACCTCCACTTTCATGTTTTATTGTTTTTTTCGACACCGCGTCAGGCTCATTTATAATTGATAGAATCGAGTGACTGTTCGTGTCAGAATTCTACGACTTATAGACAGATATTCGGAATGTGCGACCTCAGAAGACGAGTGTGCTAGTTCGCGCGGAAACCTCGTTGAAATAAAAAGAAAAATAACATCGTGAGAAAATGTGCGCGGTGTTGAAAGAATAATTGAAATATCTGCTTTGCATTTCTTCGGGCGTTATGGAAGCTCGCAAACACGTTGACATTTGACAGCTTTTCTAATAATATCGTCGATGTTATCGCATATTTCATGTTCTACTTGCAAAAAAAAAAGAGAGAATTTAAAATATATCAGCGAATTTGCCAAACCGACCGACACCGCGCTCGGGCACAAGTTTCCAACAAGATAATCTTCAACAGTTACGATTCACTTTGTACATACTTGAACACGAACGGAATAATGGCAACTTGGCAAAACGATTATGTTTCGACTAAAGTTGCGAGGGGCGCAACTCGGGCCAGGGGCGAGATCTAATTCAGTGAATTTCCTCCCTCGGCATGTAAGGTTCGTTGCTATATGTATATATTGACGTCTCTGAAGTTTGCAACGTTGCTATTCAACGAAAAATATTTTGTCTATTAATTATTGAGTGAATTTTGATAATTGTGGCAATTTTTTGAGTCGATTCAGTTTTGGGATGGCAAGGGAGAATCGTTTTGTTGTTCAGACAAAATATTTATTAATAATTACGAGTTCTGCTCAAGAGAAAACAGAATTTCTTTACATTCCAACGATGTTGTCAAAGGATCCGAAATTCCTACTTTTAACGTATTGGATTTTCCAATAAATATTTCTATAAATCGATAATTCGAATAAATCTGGAAAAAAAACTACGAATCCGCATGAGCGAGATGATAAAAAAAAGAATTCATTTCACAATCGAGGATTCGAGTGCGAAAGAACGCGCAGCAACGCGTAATATTTCAAAAGGAAGAAATTCGAAGCTTGGTGTATCGCATATTCGTCGTTTGGTCTCGTTTGTCAAAAATATCCGAGCGTTTCGATGGATAAACGATTATAGCGATTTTTTCGTCTGTATATATTTCCATTTGTCGAGCTTCTCGCATAAATGGTAAAGCGTGTAATGAATCGAGACGTTCGCGTGGGTGCTCCAATTTCCACTAATCGATATAACGTACGAACCATTATTTTGCGTAGAAGCAATTTATGCGGTAAGCCACGAGCGATATTTTATCGGCAGCCCTCGACGCTCGTTTATCGCACGTTCGTTCAAATAATAACGATTTCCGGTTGTGAGTAATTCTGACCGGTCTCTCTTCTGCTGACGAGAGCAGAGCTTTTCCTTTATTTTTCCATCGAGCGCGGGCGTTTTAATATTTGCACGCTATCCAACAAGTACGTTCGTTTAATTCCACAGTTTTACCGAATGCATTGATTTACAATGCGTAAAGCATCCACCGCAGCGCAAACGTGTGTAAATGCGGGAATAAAGAAATATTTAAACAGAGCAAATACTTTTGTTAGCGATTTTTATTCGGTGGTTAACGATCGTAATGGAAATTGCGATTATTGCATATGAATATAAAAGGAAAAGCAACGAAAAATAATGTTTGATCAGCATCAACGTGAAGATAATTAAGAATTTAGCATAATTAATGAGAAATATTATTAACGGGGTTCGAGCTTAATTGAATTGGGTATAAAATGAAACGAGATTCGTTTGCTCGTTGAAATAATCAATTGGCGAGAGTGTGGGCGAGCTTTCATTTAAAATAAATGTTAATATCATGGACGTGTATAATTCATTGAAACAGGACAAATTTATCGTGCTCTCAGATATCTCTCGTGCAAAGACGACAGAGCGAGTGTGTATACGATAGTGCACGAGGGACAGAGAGAGAGAGGGAGAAAATAAACGCAGAGGACTAAACCGTAGCGGGCTTTGAAAACGACCGGAAGGACGGAGACCGTCCGGGGCACTGCCAACACACGATATAGGGACTCGAAACGGAAGAGGAAACTCGTACACAGCGGATTCTAACGACCGTCAGAACTACAGTCGACATCTCTCTCCGCAACTCTCTCTTTCTTGTTCCGTCACTCTTAGTTGTTCTCCAACACGGTCGAAACACATTAATCGATCCCTTGTGCTTTTCGCGTCAGAGATTTACAGAGAAGAGGACAGTTCTGAGCCAACAGAGTTGAGAGAAGGCTCATTGGAATGGAGTAACAGTTGCCAACACAAATATTTCTTCGTTTCGCTCTCGACGAAGCTTAAAAAGCAAAACCGCAGAGCTATTACGCCGAAAAGTTCGTACATGTCAGTGTTTTCCGCGCAGAAAAGTCATTTGCGGTGGAAATTTGTGGCTGAATCGTTCCGACTATCGAAAAGTTGGCAAAACCTTTTTTGTATCAATTGAGAATGGCAGAGGCTTGAATAAAAAATAGCGACGGTGAGTAACTGGATTTGTGCAAAATCGAAATACCGAAAGGGATCCACCACCTTCGCAAAATAATGTACGACCGTGGAAAATTGCGAATCGTATTATATCTGGCAGAAAGAAGAAGAAGAAGAAGAATTCGCCCGTGGCAGTACAAAACGCCGGATAGTCTCGAGATATATAGCTACGTACGAACATTCATACATACACGCGGAGGATCGGTTTAAATCGAGAAACTTTCTTTCGTTCGCTGCTGTTAACGGCCCGTCTCTTGCGCCTGAGAGCTGAGATCGCGACCTGAGCAAAAAACGATGTGGATGTAAAGTTTTCGCTCGGATAGGAGTCGCGAGCTAAAACTTGCGAGAGTGGAGCTTCTATCTGTTCTATGGCTGTTGTAACGCGACATGAAAACGATACGTGCTCCATTTCTTCGTGCCCGTTTCGAGAGATTGCTGTTCGAGGCTCAACTCGAATTATCTTCCGAAAACCACGAAAATAAATAACTATACAGGGTGAACTCGAGTCCGGTGACAATCCCAAAGACAAAAACACATATTTTCGAATGAGATTCGTTCCCGATGAGTTAATTACCAAAATTAATTAATGAAATTAGTGATTAATTACGAAAATTCACTTTCATCGGATTTTCTGTCGAAACCGTCACAGATACGGTGAAAATGCATGGGACTAATTTTGTAGAGAATCAAATTTCCTATAAAAAAGTTCCTCACCGTGTTGCTTTATCTCTGTTCGTTTAACCTCAGGACTGGCTCAAAGAATGTCGAAGCTTTGAAATTGGATGCTGGACTTCAACTAACGATGGCCATTGGTAGCGGGACACCCTGTATATGAATTTATGTACTTATTCCGTGCATAGTAGCTTGATAAATGTGGGCTCTTCACCAGAGCGTAATATTCAAATAGTAATATTGTAGACGAGCCAAAGAGCGAGAGAGAGAGCGAGAGAGAGAGAGCCAAAAAAGCAAACGAGTAAAAATGGCTTTTTCGGAATATGAGAAACAGTCTCTCCGGTCGCTGATCTTTTGTACCGTCGAAAAAGCAATTTTCGAGCTTCTTGATAGTCACGTCACGGATCGCGTGGCTTGATTTGAAAGTCTCGAGACTGTTGTATAGCGAGACACAAGGAGAGAGTTCCTCCCCCGCGCAGGTTCGCATCACAAGGTTGCAGTTGCCTTGGCGGTCCGAGGGGAGATTGAACGAAACAAAGGTTCAAACGAGGAACGAGACGGTGTGCAGCTGCATGGGCCCTCGGAGACTCTGCTGAGGGTCTGCCTCGTTTATATGATGCACGTATTTCGCTGAGCCGGTTATAAATCAAGGATGAACAGCGGGGCAAGGGGAATAAAAGCTCGGGGCAAGGGAGGGCGAAAAAGTGTGCGAGGCCAAACTCTCCTATCCAGCCCACCCACTCTTCCCACTTACAGTTGCACGGGGTATGACGAAATTACATTTTACCAACATCGTCCTAGAAAACGGTTATGTCGTCATAGCCCGAGATAAAATTATTATGTTCCACGATATACTTTATTCAGGAGCTTTATTAAAATCCCACAATCCCGAGCCGTTGTACACGAGTGAACGGAACCATTTTCCGGAAGTCAAAAAAGCGGAAAAGTAAGAAAAGTAGAAAGGGCAGTAGGTCAACAGCTGTGCGGGACTCGAAACACAATTTCCCAAGCACTGTTTCCTTAACTGCTGATGCCGAAGAGTCATGAATGACAAGATCCAGGCCGCGAAGGAGTGAACGATAAATAACTCAATCGAAAGTCTTGGATTTTGATTGAAATTGGAACCTGTTCGATAACAAACACCAATTATAATGTACCGAGGCTTGTGCAAGTCTGTATTGCACGTGTCCTGTAACGAGGATTAATTAATTATGGGCCCTGCGAATATTCCACGATCACGATTAAAGCTTCAACTGGTAGATGAAGAGGAGAAACGAGCTGACTGCAGTGTGAGAGCGCGTGTATGCAGTTTCGAGAATGCTGCTGGGGGATTCGGTGGCCGTCCTTCCAACTTTCCGAGTACGTAATCGTCTTATAGGTTCAACCCGAGGGTAATGGCCATCGTTGCAAGACGTGCATTAATCTCAGGAACGGGAGGGTCCTCCGAACTGTTCAGAGGCAAGGTTTCTGCAAGTTCGAGACCGTGGGTTCACGCTGCTTTATATGCAACGTGGATATTCCGCAGGAGAGATTTTGCAGGACTCTTGCAAGAGAAACGCAGCAGAGGGTGAGGGAAAGGGCAAAAGACAGGGAGAGCGAACGCAGGGAGGATGAACGGGTAAAGTCGAGATTTCGCTATCGATGTCACACTGGAATCGACGATCTAAGATGAGAAAGTGTGCAAAGGTATTAAGGGGTTGACCGAGCTGGCAGCGTATCATGCGAGGCTTCTAATATCATCGATTAATTCGTCGAGAAATTAAACAAGCAACGAGAGCCCATTAAACACGTACTAGACAATCTCTTCGATCGGCTTAAGTTAAAAATCCTCGAATATAGATATATGTATATAGACGGAAATGCCATTATCTTTAATGGACTTGGTAGTGAAATTAATCCGAGGTATATCGAGTGCATTTAACTACTTGAGCATATACGTTGCTGGATTTGCTACTTCCGGCTTCCATTACGCCGGAAGCATGGTGAGTTGAAAAGACTATTCTCCGCTTCACTAAATATATGATAGACTATGATGCTGAAGTTTGCATCGTTGGAATGCAACGAAATTCTGCTTGCCACCCAAAAACTCAATCGACACGAAAAATTGCGACATTTTTCAAAATTCAATAAATAATTAGTAGATAAAATATTTATCGTTGAATATCAACGTTCCAAGCTTCAGCGTCTTTATAAACTGAGGTCAAACTTCTTTATAACGGAACTTGTGAATAAACCAAAAAGCGAGCCGCACCGAAAATCTTTTTTTTATCAGTTACACCCTCGCAACTTGACAATGCTAGCGTTTGAGAGTTAAGCGATTCAGGGCCCCGGGAATAAAATGGAAAATTTTATTCTCAAGAATCCCCCCAAGGGATTGCGAAAAAAATAAAAAGTATTTTTCATCCGGTAGCTTTCAGCTCGTCGATCGGTTCCGAAGGAATCTCACCTCGGGGTAAATGGAGTCGGGAGAATTTCTTAAGCATTCAAATTCTCGTATGAAAGTCAAATTGAACGGTCATTGACCCCTCACAGGGGGATTCTCAAACTTATGGTTATATTGATACCTTATGGATCCCTTATGTACCCATTAGGTATATAAATACATATGTGTATGTATATAGCCATAGACATGAATATATATTAATATTTTGTAACATCGCGGCGCTTCAACAAACCGAGCTACTAGTTTGTATGCAGCTCGCTCGATTGCCTGGGCACGCGTTTCCTTTTTCGTTCCAACGGTGAGTACGGCTTGGAAGAAGGCAAGCTCGTGCGGGAGGGAATAACCAGCCGATAGGTTCGATATGTTTTTATATATACGTCTATGAATAAGCGTGTGGACATATTGCATCCATTGCCTCGTTATTTCTGCCTTACCCGGTGCTGCAAAGTCATTACGTACCAAGGTATATGTATACAAAGATTTTTATGCGTGCAAATAAAGAAGGAAAGTAGGGAGAGAAGTGTGGGATGCCGTCAGATAAGAATGGTGCATCGCAAGCGATAAATCCTCAAGCTCGCACCATTATGGGCAGAATGAGCGAGACTTTTTTGTTACCTAAACGTCTCTAGACAGCGTTGAAGAAATATAACGATAGAGAGAAAAGAATACACTGAGAAAATAAATTTCTTGAATCAACAAATTTCAATTTTTCTGCTACTATTTTGATGATTTAAAAACGGTAATGTTGCGGTGAGCGCGTATGTAGTTCAGGCAATAACCAGGCGCCTATGAGGAGCCGGAAAATCGAATGAGCAAATGTTGTTCTCGATTCGCCAATTATTCAATGTCGAAATAAAAAGAATCGGAAGGAAAGAAAGATTCGTTCGATCACATTGTTCCCTATCTACTTCCTTGTTGACCTAATTTCGCGCTAGCTTGCTCGCTATGTTCACTGATTGTTGTTTTATCAGTCAAATATCAATTAGGCATTCAGAATGAGAAAGCTGATAGCAAATGTTCCAACTTATTACAAAGGCCATGTTAATGGAATGTACAACAACAGAAAATCAAGAGGTCAGCAGAGAATTGTATTGACATTGTGTGCAGTTGCATATTTTCATAATTCGAGGCTAATCATGATACAACATCCTCGTGGTTGCAACCTTTGTTGCTGTACGTATGGAGTCCTCTGTAGAAATTAAGTGGACGGAGAAACGAACGCTGTAAATAAAGCAGTTTCGATTTATTTATTCATTTTTTTATCATTTGCACTCACTCGAGCTCGTGAAAGGAATGAAATAATAAATGAACGTTGGGGACTCATTTGGAAAAGTCAATTATCTGTCAACCTTTTCTCTCCCTTTTTCCTCTCTCTCTCTCTCTCTCTCTCTCTTTCTTTCTCTGTATTACGTTCTCTTGCTCTTATCGCGAGATCGCAACGTTGACATTGTTCTCGTCATAATTCCCCATCATTTATAACGCACCGATGGGGACAATGAAGAGAGAAAGAAGAGCGAGAGAGGGAGGAGGGAAACATGCAGCGCGAGAGAGATCGCACGAGCCTATGCAAGCGCAAAATGGTTATTATCTCCGACACCGCAGACATAGCTCACTGAGCTTGTGATTTACGAGAGCTCTCGGTACCCGTTGTCGCGACCATGTTGGATATTATACTCCGACATCGAGATCGAGGGAGAGGGAATCATCATTCCGAACTTAATCCCCCATCGACCAATCGTTTCCGGCCTCTACAACGAGAAAATTACAGTCCTCATCTTGACGACGTGGCCAAAGATCCACGAAAAGATATTTAATTGTATTTATAAACAATAAACTTTTGCGGATCGATGTCACGGATAGACGGGACGCTATAATGTCATTCCCGAAAGTAACTTGTATACATTTGATCGAATGATTCATTGGCGATTCCACAACAGGAAGTTGTGCCAAATTACGTTCCCATTCAGCGATACGGTCGATCGAGAATCACTTTTCAAAGCACAGTTTCGATTAGGCTCGATATTACTTTTATGAAATATGCCATTGACACCGGAAACACGCTTATACAGACAGCAATTTATTTATCGAGATGTCTGGATGAAAATACACGGTGGAAGGGAACTCGGATAATTTCTCGATTACATTATAATTCGCTGTCATGTGACGTGGAGTGGGAAATGCTCGAAATACATTTGCTCGTGTCATATCAGTGGCACGAATCTTGCCGAGTAACTTCAACAATTTCAATAATTCTACAAGAGAAACTTTATCTCTCCCATAGTAGTAATTCAAACAGGGAAAAACGAGTGCGGAGCTTCGATGTATTTTGTAAAAAAAAAGGTTTGACAGTCACAGCAGAATGTAACTTTCAACCCCAGAGTAAAAAGTAAGCAAAACGGAGTGACGATCATGGGTTTTCCAAGAGTTCCTCGTCCTCGTTGGGAGAATAAAAAAAATGTCAAGCATCACATTGAATTTTTTGTTGATACTCCGTTCAGATAAAATGTATATTGACAGCGCGCGACACGTCGCCTATACTTTGTGTACATAACTGAAACAAAATGCTTCCTTCCACTCTTTATCAATGACTTTATCATTTTTTTGCGCTACTTCCTTCCAGCACGTTCCGATAAGAAAATCGAACCGAGAGTTCGAGGAATCGAGACAAAGGAAACGTTGAATGATAAATTTTGGTTAACCAATGCCATCCCCTTAATGATTCCTCAGAAGTGAACGTTTGCTTCCCAAAAAATCTCGACTTCCGGGGTCAAATGTTGAAAAACCTCGTGAATAATGTAATTCACGAATTGAGGTTCAAGCGATCCTTCTCATTTTCCGTGTTCGACGATAAAGAGGAAGGATTTGTAAAATATCGATTCGCATTTCACGTCTGCAACTTTAATCCACGGGGGTTTAGTCTTATTTGTGAGCTGTGCACTACGATTCGCAAATCTCGTCATTTATCAGAGCACTCGTGTACATACGTGTCTGCATACAGAGACGCAGAGTGAGAGGGAGGG